>VMBQ01001408.1:0-102210 GCA_007657795.1 Dreissena rostriformis | reverse complement strand
GGCTAGTAAAATCTATCTCTATCTCTCGGTTAATGTGCTGGGCCCCTCTGGGACATTGTCGCACAATTGTGAACTATGTACACGTGTGAAGGGAAGAACAATGGTTAAAAGCCGGATAAAAACATTTTGCTCCAGAGTTATATGCACAGCTCCCCCATCCTAGTCTTGAAGACATCTATGGACGGGGAAATGACCACCTGTTCTGGGAGACCATTCCAGAGGCGTATTCCAGTTGGGAAGAAGGAAAACTGGTAGGCATTGACGGTGGTAAATGGCACTATGAAGCGGTTTGCATGGCCTCTGGTGTGCACTCCTGCTGGTATGAGTACACTTCTGGAATCGATGTCCACCAGGTTGTTTACGATCCTGTACATCATGACCACTTTTGCGGTTTGGCGTCTGGATTCAAGCGTTGGCCAACCGAGCTTGTTCATCATTGCAGTGACACTGCTGGTGTATCGGTAGTCGCCTGTGCAGAAGCGGGCACATCTTCGTTGGACAGACTCCAATTTGTTGATGTTGGATCGGGTTTTGGGATCCCAAACAGATGCCGCATACTCAAGCTGGGGTCTTACAAGAGATGTGTATGCCTTTGCCTTGATGTCTGTAGGGCAGGTTGCCAGATTTCTACGAAGGAAGGCTGATGTTGAGTTTGCCTTTTTAGCGGTGATGTCTATATGGCTGTTCCACGTAAGTTTACTGTCTATGGTCACACCAAGGTATTTTGCTTTATCTGTCTGTTTAAGTGTTTGGCCATGGATGTTGTATGAGCCAGGTGTGATGTTCCGCTTGTTGGTAATACGGATCATTTCGCACTTGTCCGGATTAAAGTCCATTAACCACTCCCGCTCCCATACTTGTAACTGGTCGAGGTCATCTTGAAGTGCCTTGGTGTCATCTGCCGATCTTATGGTCCTGTATAGTAGACAGTCATCGGCGAAGAGGCGTGCAGTTGATGAGACTCTACCTGGGAGGTCATTTATGTAGACTAAGAACAGAAGAGGCCCCAGAACGGTACCCTGAGGGACTCCAGATTTAACAGGCGCTGTTGCAGATACCTTTCCGTCAAGTACAACTTGCTGCTTTCTATCCGAGAGGAAGCTGTTAATCCACCCCAGAGTCTTGCCGCGCACACCGTAGTGGTGTAACTTTGTTGAAAGACTTCGGTGGGGCACCTTGTCGAATGCTTTAGAAAAATCAAGTAGTATCCCGTCAATCTGTTGTTTGTTACTCAACCCTGCTTCGAGATTCTGTGTTGTGTTGATGAGTTGTGACTCGCATGATCTCCCCTTCCGGCATCCGTGCTGTGCATTGGAGAGAAGCTTGTTTTCGTCCAAGAACTTCATCAAGTGGCTGTGAACAATGTGTTCCATGGTCTTACAGCAGATAGAGGTAAGTGACACAGGACGGTAGTTGGAACTACGATTTATGTAGAAAAGGCGCACACAATATATTATCATTACACAGTGCAATTTGTTACCGGGGTCCTTGGCGGTGACAAAGACGAGTTTTCCAGTCAATAACTTGAGTAAGCATTTTCCCAACTTGATGCACATTTTACTATAGTAAGATCGAATGGAGATCTGGCTGTGGATAGAAGAATTTGAGGCAAGTCTCATCAAGGTCACTGTTACTAGACATACAAAAAAGTCCACGCGCATTAAATTAAGTTATTATACAAGTATTGCGATGAAATACATGCAGACCTAGCGTAAGGCAAATCTTGATGATACTTTGGATTAAGAAGGCGTGGATGGAGAACTTATTAGGGATTGCATTTTGGACTCGCAGTTACTAATAATAGATCACAATTGTCATTAATAATTCAATAACGAATTTAAATGCCGTGAAACATCATCGATTCTTAACTAATATAAAGACATCACTTGAGATAACATATTGGATGGGTGAGTTCAAGTTCAAGATCACTGCAGTACAATAACATTTTCCCCTCAATAACTTGTGATAAAACACGTTCTTTATAAACTTAAAAGGTCGTACTCCTGGCATAAAAATGGAATGGGTACAATCAGGGTCTATATTACCGTAATTAAAAATAGAAAAATGGCTTCGCTCAGTAACTCGAACCTAAATATAGATAATTTAACTACTGTAGCTAAATTTAATACATAATTATATAACATATATTTACACACTGCCTGGGATTGCATATGAGTTGGTGTATTCAAGTTCACCGTCACTTACAAACAGTTTCCGCCTGCTGTCTACAATAGGAAAAGGTATATGTAAATGACATGTGGTTTGTTTATAATTCACCATTGCTCTGATCTTTCTCCATCATTCACCATTATATGGTAACATATATTCCTACTATGAAATAATCTCTTTTTATACCACAAAAACAAAACAAATCAACGCCAAAAACTATGGTAGCGTTCAAGGAAGAGATGGCACCGAAATAAGCCAACAATGAATTTGTAAATAGTTAACAAAAAGCTTTTAACTGCGCCACACCACGACTTTTAAACCGTTTTTCTTGAGCGACAATTCCCCAGACAGGGGATTTTGTACAATATATGAAGAAGAAGAAGAAAAAACGTACCCTTTCCAGAAGTCCTAGTTCATTAACTATAAAAACATTGACCAAGCTAACGAACGTATGTAGCACGAATTAACGTATTGCACACACCAAAACAAATGATTGACGCAATTAAATAGTATGAGTCGTCTAAAACATACTATTGACAGTAAAAAATTCGAAACTGTATACTTCTCATTTAGTAAGACCTTCACTCGACAGCCAGATGTTGTATTTGATAACTTCTGTGCATTTGAAAATTAAAACTGCTAAAATTGTATCGGGTTGTACTAAACAAATCAGTCGAATCAGTGCCACATTATGTTTTCGAACGTTACATATTCAGACAACACCGAAAAGTTCTTATAAGTATTGACAATGACATCCTCACAGCTTAAAAGTATGCTATATGGAGATTAAATAAGTTCATTTTTATCTAGAAAACGATTCGAACCTAGGTCCCTGTCTCCGCGAAAAACTGTTTTCTTGTGAAACGTTTCCTTTTTACTCTAACCTTCTTTTAACTCATGCCTTCTCTTTCTGATATTCTAATATTTCTCCCGGGTAATACTTTCTCCCATCTGATTGCGTTTTTTGTTAAGCTACACACTGAAACATATATCTAACAAGCTAATGCAATTTATATAATTTTTACGATGTATTGTCACAAATAGTTATGCTAATTACATGCATGGAAATACTACAAAGGCGTAGCAGAACTTCGCGTTTTAAAATTACAACTTTGCTAACATAGTCTTCAATACGTGTATTCAATGCCCACACAACAAAAATCTCAAGAACTCAAAAGCAACTAAAAAACTCAAAACTAAAGATGTTCTGAAACGCTCAGTATATATAGATATACATCAAACATACAAATATATATATATTGCAAAGGTTGACCGACATTCAATTCCATCTTCCAATAGTTTTTAAAAAGTTCCGACCATGTTTAATCTGAGCTTATTTAAATTTAAAGTTCATGAGTACTTTGCACGAAGAGATTGACAATAACTTATACTAATTTACCAATTATTCTGAAACGTTAATAAACAAAACATTCTGCTGAAAACATCAACACAATTATGTTGTTTCCGTTTAACATGAGATGTTAATCAACTTAAGAAACATGCAATCATTGACATTTCACTTTATGGAGTTCAATGCATGCCAATAGTTCACAGTTAAATAGATCCCCACTTGTATGAGTAGTGCACTAATTAAAAATTAAATTTAATAATGATTAATTATTAATTATCATAAATTTGTAGTCACGCAGGGTCACTCACTATCTTACACTTCTGATGGAAAAGAATTATATAAGATTTTATATTCCGTATGACCTAATCTGAACGTGTGTTTCATTGGTAACTGTAAACGTTATGCATATTTATATATTTGTATGAGAATCAAACAAACAATATTTGCCACGTGTGATCCTCAAAATGTTTAATGTTGATATAAACAGCATGATAAGATATAGTCCACAAACAAAGTGTAATTAATACAAACGTAAAGCACATATTTGAGGTAACACATGTATTTGTGATTATCCCTTCATACAAATATGCAGTGACATTTAGAACAATTGTGAACAAGCCTATTCACAACTGTGAATTAGCCATCTGTTGGCCTTTTATTAGTGGTTATAAAAGCTCTGACATAACTGGCTTGTACCTGTACGCTGTGTAAATGTACTGGTTTCAATTGACATAGATACAAACATTAATACAGATGTTTCATTATTTACTACTTCACTAAGTAGATACGAATATAAACTATATATTGTCGTTACCCTATATTCACAGCACTCTACTCTAATACACTTTCGTTGAAGACAAACCCTTAGTTGATAAATAAAAAATGAAGCATTTTGGAACGCAAACGATTTAATTTCTTGTATTAAGAAATGTTCTGTTGTTTTCATTGAACTTTGTTTCAAACGCGTTAATCACCTATAATTAATTACAAAACAAAAAAACATGATATTGCAATATCGGAATTACCGAAGTCTAAACACGTTATATGATGGATCCGGTTTCAAATTCAGACCAACTGTAAGCTTTTCCATGTCAAAGCACGTAAGCTTGTTAGTGTTCAAACGCCATAATTTATTGACTTTACATGGAATCAAAATAAACATTTAATGTTATAAATATATTTTTTAGCGGCATAAATTAACGTTAGTACAACACAATAGTTAGCGATGTTTGATGATATTGCTATTTTTCCCCTCCCGCCGCAAAGTTGCGGGAAAGGCACTGTAAGACTTCAATTTGTCCGTCAATCCGTCCGTCCGTTCGTTCGTTTGGCTGTTTCTCTTTCGATTCCGCTCCAAACATTCCTTACTCTAAGACTAATGTTTACGAAACTTACTTGTATTGAAATGTCATTGAGACGATGTGCAGAAAGCTCCGGTCAGTCACGCAAGCTTAAGGTCTCGTATATTCTTTACAATGCTAAGGCCATTTACAAAATGTGAAGAACGCACCGATATATGTCATCTGACCAAAAGCGACTCTCTCCCCGCTCGTAAACCAAACTTTGCACAAGTAACTTGATTTCAAACAGCCATACATAATTTACTCATTCCGTGTAGATACTGTTCATACTAAATACAACATTAAACACGATAAGCTTGTAAAACAACAAAACATATACACATGAGAGAGAGAGAAAACTAATAATAAAACGTATGCATTTGAAACACTTTATTTTTAAGAAATTATTCGAAGTTATGTGTTGATGCGTAGTAGTTTAACCACGAAACCACGAGAGGGATAGCCCGATTAGTTTTATAACAAGCATCGGAACAAAAAAAAACTGGTTGTTGGGTTATTACCCCCCCAATATCCAACACATAGCCATTACGATTATACCGTACATTTTATTATTGTCCTGTATACTATTAAATATATTTTAAATTTAAACTACATCTTTTTCCGCGAAATAATTAACATATACATACATTCCGTGACGTCAAAACACCAACATAATTTTAAATGACTTTGGCAAAGTGACGTCATAGGTATTGTAAAACACAGTGTAGCTACTATGCTGCAAAAATGTACATAAATGCCAAACTAGCCAAACGTGAACATTTTTGCAGACTGTTCTTTAATACATGCACAACTGATGTGGTTTACGGCGCTCATAATGCGGAAACTATATAGATGTTATTTGAGACTATAAGTCTATTTGAACCATATACGCAACAAAATGAATTGTTGAAATGTCTCGCGGGAGATATTTTGTACAACTGCAGTTTCTTAAGGCCTTCACAACAGTTTGACACTACCAGCCTGCTTCAATCTGTACTCATACACACGGCGTGTGGCAACACCATATCCACCGGGTAGGTTCCTAGTATTTCACTTTCAACATTTAGGTGCACGATGGACCGCTTCATCATACTGCACACTAATACCGGCCCGGCGCAGGCCCCACATGGTTCCTGTATGATCTCATTTGTAACTGCTCTAGACGTACCCTTCACGTTGTCGAACATGTACACTGTATTAGCGAACCTGTCAGTCAGTACCAACGTGTTCTTTGACTGGACATACGTGCACCTACTTTCCTCAATGTTGTACGTCGTCTTCGGTAATTCCAATTTGTCAAAGTCTTCTTCTTCCCCGTCAAATGATACCATCCGCACTGAGCGGTCATCATTGAGCGTACCTACTACCATTTTTGATGAAATCATACAAGACATCGACGATATCGACGAAGAAGTGTTTATTCGTTTTATATGGCTAATTGTACATTCAGAATTGATGGACAATATGTAAATTTGCTTCACGGTCGAAACGGCAATCACAAAATGAGAGACACACCTTACATCGAACACAGTTGTGTTGAAATTGTATGGTTGTCCCTTTCTTTGCAGCCTGCTATTCATTACGAAGCATTTGTTATTACGATTATCCACCGCGACTAATCTCCCATCAGGCAGAAAATCCAGTCCTGTAATGAAAGGGTCATTGTTGTCGTCTTTAGATTTAACCACATCCACAGACTTTAGCAACTGCAGTGTCATGGGTCGGTTTTGCATGGCTGAGTTGTTGATCTCGGCTTGACCTGAAAACAACCAAATATTACATGCATTTAGTATTTGCTGATTACCTAGTCATATTCAGCAACATTAATTATACACGTGGCACATGTTCATTGAGAAGAATGATTCATGAGAGTGCTAAACTTTCATGATTGAACAACCACAATTTCTACTATTCTAAAACCATATTGTTTAGTAAATGAAAACAGCAATATTTGAGACAAAACGCACCGAGAAAAAACAAGTGTAAAGGGATGTTTTTTTCGACATAAAAAAACTCGGGCAAAAGTTCCAAAGTCATCCCTGATACATTGGGACAACAGTTTTGACTGTTCACCGCGCATCCATGAAATAACTGTATATTGGTAAACAAATGAAGCCAAAAAAAGGCTACTCCCACTTCAGCGACCATGTTTTTTAAGTGACAATTTGTTTTGGAAGCAGCCGAGATATCATTAGGATAAATATTCTGAGCAAATTTCTCGAAGCTTATGTCTACATTTTTCAATGGTAAAAAAGTTGAAATAATCAATAAGATAAGAAAAGTAAATATGTGTTTACCTTTATCAGTTATATCCCTGCCGAAATTAAGCTTCATTAAATTATCTCCCATAAGAATAAGGTTTGTCTCCAGCGAAGTTTACGTGCATTTCTGGCAAAGGATTCAGATTGCGCTTCAAGTTAAGATGTTGTTCAACTTCATTTAGTATCTCCGCACTTCTTCGAGAAAAGATAAAAATCTGTTGAGGGGCTCCTTTTTCTAATACATAAGCAAAAACGGGTAATGCCTTGGCAATGTCGGCACGAACACTCAACAATGTGCTATTCATATTTTTGATCGTCTTTTTTTCTCTTCTTTAAAGGCGTCCACCGATGCCAACAACTTACATTTTGCATCGTCAAATAGTTTTACTATATTTTCTCGTGTTGTATCTATAGCTTTCGACATCGCCTCACCAGATTCTTTTAAGTTTGCTTCCACTTGATTAACTGTTTGTACCAGAAAAAAAGTATCCACGTCAGCTTTCAGGACAGCAGCTTTCACATCCCGAATCTTTTTCCTATCTTGCTCTGAACAAACAACACTTTCGATAAAATTATCGCATTTACGGTGAACCATTATACATTTACTGCAACACAACTCTTTGTGGCTCTCGCAGTCAAATTCTATGGTTTTCGAATGCTCATTGCACATGTCCAGCCCATTCATGTCCACACCATGACTTTCTACACCTATATAGCGGGCTCCATGATGACATGTCTCTTACTGTTGTCTTTTATGTGAATACTGATGCAGCGATCGCAAAGGGACTCGCTGCATGCACTGCACAACATTGTTGCCTTGTTGGAAAAAGAAAAGTTCCTCAAACATAATCCATCGACTCTTTCCACAACACGGCCTCCTACCATGTCACTACTCTTGTCAATAGAATTATCAATGTGTACAACCGTCGCCTTCGTGTTCATATTTAAAATACGCCTTACTTACAGATATACATACGCTAGTTTCTACCTTGAATGCAACACACGGATTGTTCTAATCGTCCCAATGTCACTAATCGTTTACCCAGTTTCTTTTTTAATAATACGTGTGATAAGATCCTATTGCAAACACTATCGTCACAGCCAAACGTCCATAAAGCGATTTTGTTTAGATATGAAAACTTAAATAAACAAACCATACGAACGTACTACAGGATGTTGTGTTTGCAAACAATATCGATCACGCACAGCTGCCAAGTACGTACTATAAACTAGGAAATCTTACATTAAAGACTAGAAAAGAGAACGCGGATAATAAGATTGTGTTGTGCTATTACAACTCTTGTTAATGAAACTCATTAGCGAGGGTTTATCATTGGTTATATCGATAAACAAATACAACTTGATATTCTGAAATCCATAGCGACGTAAAGTCTTATTTATAAGCTCACATGTTGCATAATGACGGTGTACTTTACTGTGTTTATGTTCAAGCGTCATTTTTGTATCGTAGCTTTTATGTGAATCAATTGTAGATTAACGGAGAGGCAAACTGTCTTTTGTGAGTGTTATTTAAAAAATAAGTGTCGTTCCCAAATGCTGCTGGATACGAATACGTAAATTTAAACTAGAACCTGTCCTCCAATCTTTACATGTGTGAGATATTGCTTTGCGATCGTATTTTTTCCCGTCATGGTTGTAACATAATAAACTCTTGTATAAGATTTACTATTGGGCATTATTCGGAGACTGAATTTCTGCTTAACGCTACAGCCAGAAGTTGTTTTCTTCAATTTTGCCGAATTGTATCCTTAAATTAAATGCTTGAATAATGCAATCATTTAACTTAACGAACCGTAAGTATATACCATGTTAACTTAGTAAAGGACGGTCCCAAATGTTTAAAACATAAAGAGACATAACCACAGATTTGGAAAATAAACAATAATCATGAATCCTTTAGTTTCTACGATTTTTTCGACGGATTAAGTTGTTAAAGTTTCTGTGAGCAAGGTTTTGTTTTGTCTAAAGATACGAAACTCTGAGATTATTTAGTCTACTTTATAAGCATACAAGTTGATAAAGATATCAACTTACAAAACACGGAGAAACATTCACTATTTGCCAACCAGCAATAAAATTGTGTTGATCAAATGAAGCGTTGTTCCAAAACTGGTTACTTCTATTGAGTTCGCCGATAAGGTTTTCGGCAAAATACACAGATAACAAAATGATGATAACGAGCTCTAAATTGACGTGGTGACAGGTTCACTTTAACAAACGGTCGTACGCGCACAACGACATGATACGCGCATTCAGAGTGCATTGCTATAAATTTGCCCTTAGTGTACTTCTATCGCAAATCGAAACTGGAAGTTTTGTTTCAACTGCAGAAGCAACACATTGTCATTGAAAGCGATATAAACATGATTGAACTTTTAAAGTACAGCAAACAAAATTCTGCAGTGACAGTATGGCTGTTTTCAAGTGATATGTGTTACCTGGTTACTGTACAGTGTAAGTAGATATTTATTATTGATATTGGGTCTGTGTCAAAAACGGTATCTTATCTTGGGTGTAATTTTCGTAAGGAATGCATAAAGTAGACATTATAATTTGTATTTATGTATTGTATTGTATAATTTTATATGAGTTTAATTGTAGACGTGAGTACTATTTCTTCGATGTTGTGGATGTGACCAGACCTACAGTTCCTGTAATATAGAGCTGGCCACTTCGGTATATTTATTATGCTTACGTTATGTATTATGTTAGTACTTAAGCATCGCTATCCGCCAGCAAATATTGTCCATACCATTTAAATAAGACGGTTTAGAACTATTGATTTAATTTAATATTAGCATGTACACAGCGTTTAACTGAGCAAACAATGCTAGGTTGGTTTGGTATTTTAATTGTTTATAATATGTTGGATAGGGAGATAACACACAACACAATATCTTCCATTCTTAAGAGAAATAACGTGTATAAATTCGATTGTATATTCACTTTAATGAGTCCGATTGATATTTAAATGTATCGTTGTAAAGTGTTATTTTGTACATCATGAATAAAAAGGTAATGGATTCCAATGTGATTTTTTTTTAAACTTTTATATTTTCCATATTGACTTACAATTCTTTAAATTAATACATAGTATGTAATGCAATGTCCTAGAAGTAACCTTGAGATTAAGATTGGTTCAATAAATATAACTAACTATACTATACTCAATTATAATACGAAGATGATGAGTATATTTTGCGTCAAAATAAATTTTACCTTCTAAGGGGGCGCAACTTTTATCCATAGTATATTAAGAATATAATAGATTTATCTCACGTTATAATAAATGAAATAATACAGATAACAGAGTTGGAATAGTAGAGGAAACGTGGATATCAATTGAGTATGCAAATTATACGCATCAGTTTGAAACATAGAAGACCTTAGATAATGTGTATTTAATCACTAATTTTAAATCGCACAGCATGGTATGTCGACTTACTACAATGCCCTAGTAAGAATATTTATTGAAGGAGCATTGTTATTTTCAATACCAAATGAGTTAAAAGGTAAGGTTTCTTCTCTTACATTAACACAGTAATGTTTTACGATATAAGTTCACCTGAGCAAGTCGAATATCAACACAAATTCCCAGTGGTTGGTAATCACCACCACGGAGAGTAACTTTTCGTCACTCCCTTTAACATGTGATGGGTAGTATGCCATTAAACTATACAATGAATACAGCGTGGGACGTCCACATGAATGCTTATGACTGTGTTTTAGTATGTTATGTCGTGTATTACGAATTTAAATGTTTAAACAATTATAGGGGTATTCAGAAAATACGAGCGTTGATTTTGCTGAATAACATGAATTCATATTTTAAATTAGTACGAGTCGGTTGTCGCTTAATCTGGTTATATGTTATTAGTCGTATCAGTAATAATCCTTTAATTTAGCAGGTGGATGAACACCTAGTCGGCCATCCCGTGACTGGGTATAAAACTTAGTCCACGCTTAGGGACTTTACGATGGGAAGCGTGTACGCTGCAGTGTATCAGGTAATGAGAGATGGTTTGTTGTATCCAACAAACACCACAGAATTGATCAGGATATAACATGCAGTAGTTCAAGGGAGAAGGCACCTTTCCATCCTTAAACGTGTGAAAAATTTAGTAATATAATTTAGCATAAATATTTGTAGGTGCCTTCAGATGTCTCTAAGTTATGTTTGTTCTCCCCGTTCAATTTTTTAATTAATGAAGTTTTAAGCCGTTGAGTACATTTCTCTTGCAGCGTATGGGGATTTTCTTGTACATCACTTGCCCTAAGATACTTTTTTGCTGCTACATCCCTTCATCGTATTACCTTAAACACACATACGAGAAGGGCATCAGGCTAGGATTATATGTAAACTATTATTTTTTTCTGTTATGGATGTACAATAGAATTGATAACATAGATTATAATATTGATTTACTGTTTTTCGATGGCAGAGTCTGTAGAAAGGATGATTAGTCTTAGAAAACTACCAAACTTGTAAATGTAATTTCGTGTGACCCAGTTTATGACTTGTTTGCTTGCACTGTATGTAGAGATATTGTCAGTAAACCGTGTTTGAAAACTAATTGAGTAACGTTTGGTCGCTACAAAAGCAGTTGCAACTTTTTCCAGCGACGCGGTTTTTATATATGTCGGTATCAATTTTACCGAAAGCACCCTCGATTATGTCAAATCTGTATGTATTTAAAATTCAATTATATTTTTTTCAGATGGGTCTTGAATTTCAAAAATGTTTCACCGCAAAAGATATACCCCCATTTGAAAAGTCCAGGGAGGGATTGGAGAGGATCAGTGGTCTGCTAGAACTGTCTAGAGCCGCATTTTTTGTCAGAGCCAATCACTGGTACAGAAGGATAGCTGTACCATTTGTTTTTTGTTTCAGGATTTGCATATTTATGAAAATGCCTCTCATGAAAAGAGCGTTCACTAGATTATTCGACTTAGCAGTGGAGGAGCCAAAGGAACCTTCATTGCGACCAGTAAGTGTCCAGGTGTACCAACAAGCGTCCCCAGGGCTTTTTGAAGAGACGTGTGCTACCGTAAGTTAAGATTTACTTACACCTTTGAAAACTTGGACTACATAGTCTATATTTGGGCGTTTAAGATACTTACATTAAGCATCAACAGGCTATACAATATCATTTCCCTATAAGCAATGTTCAAACATGGTCTTAGTATTGTTACCATTTTTGCTACAGACTGTGTCGTAAAAATATGAGGTTATATTTTGTTCTAAGATTTGACCAGGTGACCTTTTACACGCACGTTAGCCAGATTCGAACTCGGCATATATATTGTCATGATTAACATTTTGAATAATTTTTATTAAAATCAATCATAAATAATGCGTTTAGAGTGTTCATAAAGTTATTTTTAAGATTAAATTGGTGACCAAGTAATCATACGCACGTTACCCATTTTCACTTGGACTAGATGTTGTCAAGATATACATTCTGACAGAAGTACATCAGGATTGAGTCACAATTGGAGAACATGAGTAGTAACTTTGTTTTTCTTAGCTAAGATATGACCTGATGTCCGATATTTTAATTGCACGTAAACCAGGATCTAAATCATCATAATTATTATTAAGTACATCATTCACGCTTCTAGAGTAATAACAATGTTTTTCTAAGATTATATCTGGTGACCTCGTTTTGCGACGCACGTGACTAAGATCTGAACTCGGCCTTAAACATGTCAAACTAGACATTATATCAAAGTGTCAGCAAGATTGGATGTGGCATATAGAGTGGTAGCGAGCTAAAAGTTGAAACCGCACGATATACGACGCATGACGACAGACGCCGTTCATAGATTGCCTACGATAGCTTACCATGAGAAACACTCTAGGAAACAGAGAAATATATTCGACTATGAATTTGAATAATCGTTACCATCACTAAAACAATTCAAGTTTCAAGCTTATTTTTTATTTTGTTACAATGATGAATAGATGAATCTTTAAAGAAAAACTATACACTTCCGAAAAAATATAAGTTCAATAAACCTCACCAGATGGATCGGAGATTGCATCTTCATCAATCAAGTCCTTGAATTTTTTTAATATATTTATATTATAAGTGCGCATGCAAATAGGGTTACGTCATGTTATTCCATTTCAATCAATTAAATATTAAATGTTCTTTGTGCACGCCCGAGACAACTCTGTTTTAATTATAAAAAAAAAATACTTTACAGAAAGTTGATAGGAACAAGTCATGTATGTAAAGCACACATTTAATAAATACAATGTACTTTTTAAAAGATAATATTATTCATAAAATTTAAAACGATTTTAGCCATTATGACCTTTAAAAAATATGTCTTCTTTATACACGGATTATACAAACGTGATGAAATATAATATTGTCAAACTTAATAGGCGCAGTTAAAAATTGTTTTCTTAAAGATATTGCAATTGAAAAGCTTTTATCTTTAAATGAGTGCAGTCTGAATTGTATTTCAGTATTCGTGTCTTAATTGAATTGAACTTTATCTGCAATGTTCAAACCTAAACAACACGTTTGTATCTTTAGATGAATTCCATAGGCATCGTTACACATATGAAAGCATGGACTTGTACAGTTTTAAAACATATTTATTTATGATTAAATGTTTTGTTTTTCTTTTGTTTCAGACTAAGTTCATGTTAAGAGAGATACAATAACGAACATACACGTAAAAAAAGACAAAGCAAATGCAAATGGAGATGGAAGATTTGAAGCGATTTTCTGTAGAACTAGCGCAGGTAATGGACGATATTGGAGTGAGTGAAGAAATAGTATCTTTGAGACGCAACTTCAGTCTTTTAAAGGATAGATATACGTGTATACGTATGATCAGCTTGCCTTTTAAAGGTTTAACGTTTGGTAGTCAAAGCGAGGGCTCTACCACCATTGGTATGCAGTCGGACACCGACACACTTTTTTATTCTGAAATCAATGTCGCCTGTTTACACTTGTCGGATTGTCAGGATTCAAACGAAAATTATTTTGTAATAAAAGAACCAACGTGTTTACCACAATGCTGCTACCTACAGGCCGTTGGAAAAATGGAGAACAATACATATTTTTTTGTGAAAAGTGACATCAAATCTGACTCAGAAAGCATTGGAAATGCTATGTGTAAGTTTTTATTCGATCAACAACGTCGACTTTTGTTAAACTCCATGTCAATTTTAAACATGTTTGTAAAGTATTTGGACAAATATAGTCCAAAAAACGTGCAACAAAATGGACCTGCATTCACGTTTAATGATGATGAAGACAAAGTCATTGCAATCCGCTGCATGGCTTCGCCGGATAATTGTAGGGTTTTGTTTACGAGACCAAGGCCGGGCCACTGAACCACACAAGGAACGCTTGCAAAGGCAGAGCAATGTGAAGTGTATATGGTGCATCCCGGAGTTCAGGGGCATAGATTTGGTTACGATAATGAACGTCAATTAAGCTTCATTAAATTACAATACCAAAGTAAGTATGTTGAATCGCAGTTTCGAATGTCCACTAACATGACTGAGCGTTTACTGATGTTTGACCTTAACATCGTACATATGAAGGCGTACGTAATAACAAAAATGATTCGAAAGGAGTTTCTTCATCCACTGGTAGAAGAACGACTGAGTACTTTTCACATGAAAACGGCTCTTTACAATTGAACAATTTCCAGAAGACATATGGAGAGATGACAATCTCGTGCAGTGTGTAATTTACTGTCTCAACACACTAAAGCGTTTCTTAAAGAAAGGCTACTGTCCACATTACACCATCTCCTCTGTCAATTTGTTTGCAGGAAAACTAACGCTGAATGAACTCGTGATTGTGAAAGAAAGTGTTACAGAGATGATTAAATCTAGCTTACGTTGTCTTAGAAAGTTACGCATGGATTACGTAGGTTTGAGACTTTCTGCGAGTTCCGTAATTTTAAGAAATGAGAATGTACTATCTGGCACAGAAATGCATGGTGCAATACTAAAGCAGATTGTAAATAAATTTCGTCATGACCATGACCAGCTGTTCTTGACCAATAAGATCATTTTAAAAATGTGGGTTAAATCAATTAAGTCATCAATTGCAACTGACAGCAAATACAAGATGGAGCTTGAATATATTTTTCAAAGTATGTGTAGCCATTTACATCACAGGAAGCATCTGATTGTCTAGCACGTGACAAGGCGGTGAGTCATGACATTATATGCATGTATGAAACATCGCTGAGATCAATAGACGTATCGAATCATTTAAGATATGCGTCAATGTTAGTATGCACACGTCAGTTGAAACGTGCGTATGCATTACTTGAAACAATCGAAAATATGATTATATCAGGTATTATTCAAATCAAAGAACTATCAAAACAACGCATCAATATAAAATCTAAGTCAGATCAAAGATCAGACATTTGTACATCGACAGAAATATTAATGAAATATGCATTATCGAATATAAGTTGTCCTCTCTTGTTTACAAGAAGTGAAATAAATTGTGTCCCAAGCCATCTGATATACGAAAATTACAGGGCCATTACAGAAAATGAAATACAATATGCAGAATCACATACAGCAGGTCGTTATATTTATCCTGTGTTTGTATCCACTGTCAAAGCATTCCTCTTCTATTTGCAATACCTGTCATCAAATAATAAAGACAAAAAGCAACTTGCATTAGCAAAGCTTTCAGACTACTGCGAGAGAGAACTACACAATAGAAAATGTGACCACTTAGCTACAGCATTTAACATGTTAGGTCATATTTTTGAATTAGAAAACAGTTTACCATATGCATGGAATGTATACAGAGCATCCGTTGCAATATAGCCAAAATTCAATGCAGCTTATTGGCATCTTTTTAGATTATTTGGACAAGTTGTGAATTGTAAAGTTTGTTAATCCTGAGACCAAATGGATAATATTGAGGAAGCATTTAAACGATGCTCTTAAAATTGCAAAGGAAACGGCGGACTGTATCAGGTACGAGAGGGTCCATCGATCGTCGGGAAACACGCACGTGGAAAGATTCGCTCTATCATAGCGAAGTTCACATTTTTCAATGGCAGGGAAACAGTACGGCGCCAGTGGAAACACTTGAATGATACCGGATTCAATGTGTTTGAGCAGTTTCCACCGGAAGTGGTTTACAAGCGTGTGAGATTAGGGGCATGACGGTGGAGAAATCGGCATCCTTTCTTGGAATGTAAATGGTGTGACAAATTGTACAAAACGATCATTCTTTTGTAAATATTTTGAGTTCCTATTATATATGTTTTTGTACGAATCTTGGTTGAATAGTTGTAGTGATATCAATTTGAGTGGATACTTTTCTTTAAACTGCTTTTGAAAATCCCAACATAGACAAGCTTGCAGAAATAGTGGTGGCATTGTTGTATATATTAAAGAAGAATTGACTGATGGAATTGTTTATTGTAAAAAATATTATGAAACAATTATCTGGGTAACACTAGATCACACATTTGTAATACCTCATAAGAACTGTATATCTGTGCAACTTATATAAGGGGACATGAGTCTCCAGTTTATAACACATTTAATGTAGATTTGTTTGAAATTTTAGAAAATAATATTTTTTTTTTTCAGAATTTGGTGTTTGTATACTGGTCATCTAAATAGTAGAGTTGAAAATAAATGCGATTATATTGTACATGATATAATTAATACTGTTATTGATGATGTTGATTAATACCCAGATAATGCCTCTTTTAGGGCCTCAGTCAGTAGTTGTTCACTAAATAATCATGGAATAAGATAACTAGATTTATGTTAATCCACATGTCTACGATTTGTTCATGGTAGAGTTGGCAATAGATGTAAACACACTTTCTATTCAAATAACGGTACTTCTGCCATTAATTATTTATTGGCTAACGAATACAGTTTTTCAAGCATATCCGATTTTACCGTGCACGATTTTAACGAATTCAGTGATTACGCCCCATAACATTTTTCATTATAATGTAATAATGCCCCGTCAGAGCATCAGTCTTACACCGATGTCAAGTATAAATGGCATAATGCGTTAATTTGGGAATTTCGTTCAGGAATCATGTGTATGTTACCTTTTTTAATACTATTGTACAACATATTGATTATTCAAGTAGATTTTCATTAATTGCGTGTTGAATAGATTTACTGAAACCATTCGATATGTTGCTGATCCGTTATTTTCTAAACAATGTTTTTATAACACACATCCTTGTTTCCATGTAAATAACTGTATAAAGAATGCAGAATGGTTTGATCACGAGTGCGATGATGCACTTAATTTGTACAACGACGCTTTACGTATTTTTAACTTAAGTAAAACGGTTATGAACAGAGAACGGTTATGTACAAATAAGAGGTATTATAAGGACTAAATCCGTAAGAGGAAAGTCTTATGCTATAGGCAAAATATGTTTGAGATTGAAAATTTGATAACACACAAACCAAGAGACGTTTGGCGATTTTTTCAAATCAAGAAATAATCTCATATAAATTAAAATATCCTTAGAAGAATTTACAAAGTTTTTTGAAAACCTTAGAAGCAATATGGCTGACTTTTGTAATAATTAAGCAGAAGATTTTTTGTTTAAATACTGATTTCAACTTGGAAAATTCTGCATTCCCAGAACTGGAGTACCAATATTTGTTGATTAAGTTAACTCTAGAATAAAACACCGAAAACAAAATAAATCACCGGGTAGCGGTTGTATTTTGAAAGATTTTTTTTAGATGCAGTGATATTTGGTCTTCACATGTATGCGATGTTTTTAACGGTATTTCTGTATCGGGCTTTTTTTCCTGAAAAATGGACAGAAAATGTTATAATTTCTTTGCATAGACAAGTTGCTGTTAATGACGTTTATAACTATAGAGGGATTACTTTAGTTAGTTGCTTTACGAGATTGTTTACCACGATGTTATACAAACGTATTGAAACGTTTTCCAATGAATACACTATTATTTCGGATGCGCAAATCTGATTTAGGAAAGGTTATTCAACTGTTGATGCTATTCATATATTGATGTTGCTAGTACAAAATTATTCAAATGAAAATAAACGTGTGTATGTTATATTCGTCGAAATGTTAAAATGTTGTTATAGTATATGCCGTAATGCATTATGGTTGAAAATGTTTAAGTCTGGTAAACATGGTGAATTGCTTAGAATAGTGAAGGATATGTATGCGAATGTTAAGTCACGTTCATCTTATTCAGATTATGTTAGTTATGCGGTTGGACTGAGGCAAGGGGATAAATGTCGCCGATTTTGTTTTCTTTATGTGTTGAAGACCTTGAACTTTACATACAATATATCATTAACCATGGTTTGAGTATAGATGATAGTGTGTTGATTTAACTATTACTTTCTGACGTCATGGCTGTTTTAGGCAAGTCACCTGCAGAAGTCCAATCCCATCTAGATAAAGTACATGTATACTGCAATATTTGGGGACAAAATTTAAACACTGCACAAACACAAAAATGGTGTTTTGGAAGAGAGGAGAATGAAAAGAAAATGAAAAAAGTTTTAGCCAATGATATAGAAGTTGTTGATAACTTTAAGAACTTAGGCACAGTGTTACAATATACTGGATATGTTAAATTAAACCAAGAACATTTGGTTGGGGAGCCCTTAAAGCCATGAATACATTACTGATAACATGCCATGAAATAAAACCAAACATATTCTGTCAGTTGTTTGACCCCTTTGTTGGTTCTTTGTTAAATTATTATTCAGAAGTATGGGGCTTTACAAAGCCAGATGATATTGAACGCATACATTTGAAATTTTGCAAATGATTGCTTCAGGTTAAAATAAATAAGTGTATGCTGCTGTTTATGGAGAATTATGTGGATATCCAATGTATATAAACAGGTTTGTTAAAAATATAAAATATTGTTTACAAATTCTTAACAATGAAAATATTATTATGCAAACTGTCTACAAACAAGCTATAAACGATTGTAATAAAGGTTAAACAAATTGGGTCAAGAATCTGAAGAACATGGTAAATACTTACGGATATGGTTATGTATTTGAAAATCAAAACGCTGTGCAAATAAATAGTTTAGTTAGAGGGTTCAAATGTAGACTTGTTGACAGATTTAAACAAAAATGGTATGGTAAAATGAATAACAGTCCTGTATTAGATATGTATACAATTTGTAAAACCTATTTGGAATATGAAGAATATTTAGACTTACTCTCTAGATATCTGCGTTTAGTTTTTGTAAGATTAAGAGTCTCTGCACAAGCGTTGAGGATCGAAAAGGGCAGGTATGCTCAGAATAACATTCCAATAAATGAACATTATTGTTTATGTTATAATGACGTTGATTTAGAAGACGAATACCATTTTATATGTATATGCCACTGTTGCACTGATTTGAGAACAAATTTATTAACCGTATATTGTGTATTAAACTATCTGTATGCAAATTCCACAAGTAATTGATTTCATGTGATATATTAGTAATCCCTAATGCATGTAAATATATCAAAGAAGCTTTAGTTATAAGAAATATAATCCTATATATAATACTGTTTAATAAATTTCATCACCACTCGATAGAACTATCTTGTCATAGATTGTTTTTATATGTTATTATATTCATACTTGACATTGTTTGTTATATAATGTTATCTTGTAATGCGTACTCACGTGACATAAAAAATTTGTATTTTTGAGTATCGAGACGATGTACTGTTGTATATGTCTGAATAAACTATCTGTCTGTCTGTATGCATGTCTGTTAATCAGTTTAATTATAGACCGATACAATTGTAAACACGTGTTGATCAATAAGTACGAATAATTGTATGCTTATTTAGCAAGTTTAAAATCAATATTGCACACTTAAAAATCGTGTCTGCGATACACTTAACAGAATGAGAAAGACAACTATGGAAGAAATTAAGGCATCCTGTTCTTATATTTGTTTTTTTCTGTATTATGTATTACATTACACATATATTTGTACTTGCTCATTTTAGTAATTATCTGGAGACAAATACTTGTTCTTGTTGATGCAGTTTAGTAAAGGTGATAACTATATATGATGTAGGGAGCTGCGCATGATTTTATTGACATGATTGAAAATATAAATTATAAGTATAAATGCATCGTTATGTATTGCATTGTCATACATGTGCAATGTGCGATGTTTCATATGGTGTAATGTAAATGCATGTAATGACAGATTACCGTTTTACAATTTAAAAAAATGACATATGTGTGCTTACTTTTTTGAACTGGTAATAAATGGAATTTGTGAGGGCACTTGCTTTGTGTTTTGAACATGAATGATTAAGATTGATGGCGTTTTGTGTAACAATATAGAAAATTATAGAATATTTTCCGTGTTTGTTTCGGTTTTATAACGTTTCATAGCATCAAAGAAAGTAAACAAATAATTAGAGCCCCCTTCTACATATATATATGTGGCGTCATTATAGGAACTGATTACAAACAATATATGGTTAAATGTCTCTATCATTTAAATGTTTGAATTGTAATTAAGTTCTTACACAATGCCTCCTTTTTGGATGGATTAACTCTAATTTGTTAGGTTATTTGAATTGTTCGCATTATATTTGATGTGGATAACATAACGATTTTTTTCCTACTATTTTTTTTTAGTTGTGTTTTGCTTTTTTGATGTATCTTTTAATGATTGTATAATTATTTTTTCGATGACATTATACAATAAATACTTTCAAACGCTTTAACATTTTGATAACTGATCTTTAAACACGTGTTTCACAGACGTATCCCGACGCCTTATGCATGTTTTTATTCTTTAAAAATTGCGTTCACGTATTGTTTCACAAATAATATTTAGATGTCATTCAACTTGATGTCGAGCAACACAGAGCCAAAGGTCCTGTAGGGAATGAAGTTCCAAGTTCACTCTCACTTTTGCCATGTCAGCAGGACCGACGCATTCGCCATCTCATGAAGCAATAAATTCTTAATGCTATGCACAATTCAAAATTAACGTGAGACTTAATCTTACATTCAAATATGTATTAACGTTTCATTAACAAACTACACGTAATAAACCGAAGACACTAACACATCAATTATCTACAATTCAATGTCGTGGTTTGTCTTGGTGCACGATATTACTGCAAAAGAAATCCAAAGAAAGCTGAACATGTATAATTGTTTGACAAAAAATTAGGCCTAATTTTTCAGTCAGTCATAAATACTTAATTGGACAACGATATTCTTTTACACATTACAGGAGGGTCCGTTTCATAATCTGCATAGCATAATTCAATTATGGTAAATGCTTTGACAGTAATCACTATGTCGTTATTCAAACTATTTTACCACAATATCGGGGTAATTTTAAAAGAACTTGTTTTCTTTACGAACGTTCGGAATTATTTGCCGTATAAATAACATCCTTCCGAAGAAGACATGTCAAAATTAATATAAAAAAAACAAACATAGCGAAAACAGTGTTTTAATTAGGCTGAAAGCAATAAATGTCCGAACACAATTTGTGTCTTATACTTTCGATACTAGTACACTAAAATTATGTGTGTAGTAATCAATTTACGAGTTTCGTTTTGGAATTCATGTTTTCATTTTCTGTAAGCACAGGTACATTCGATGTAGATCGTTTTAGACGCGTTTGGTTTGAACACCAATTCTGAGCAAGATTTCAGGTTCGGCTAGTCCTGAACACGCGTTAAACACTGGTGTTAAGTCCTGTGCTATGTTTAACTCCTCTACAATATACAGAAATGGCTTTGGATCCATGTGCTCGTAAACGGCATAACACAATGATATTATAAATGCATACACGCAGTGAGATGAAGGTCGGCTATACAAAGAACTATTGTATGTGATTATGTTTATTATACTTCAAGTATACGGTCGTGTACTTAATTCCGGACACGTTTGGGGCTATTTTTTAAAAATCCTTTGTTTAAGGCAACTGGTTGAAACTAAACTCCACATATATTATCCTGGGTTCAAACCTCACATAACAAGAACATTTTGATAGAATTGGATCAGTGTATGTTATTTTTATGAACAAAAATTAATGACATATAAACTATCAATTTTTGTAGCTCAATTGTACCTAGACAATCGTCCACTTTTAAGTTTATTCTAACCTACAGGTATAATTACAAGCCAATATCTTTAGACAAATGCCCTCATTTTAAGAGTATTAATCAAGGTTTAAACAAACAAAATGCCTTCGATTTGAAACTTAAAATATTTGCGGCATTATTATACCAGTTACTCACCCCATCTTTGTTAATTGATATAAACAAGCACTGTCAATGGGGAACTGCAAATTAAAAAAAAATAAATCTGTTCAATAGGTTTTATCAATTTTTTTCTAATATAGCTAAGAAAGTAATCAAATTTTGTTTAAAAAAGTTAAAAACGCTTTTATTTAATTTTACAACATGTAACCTATTAATATTGTAATCAAGAGAGGTAATTTATATATTAAAAGTTTATATTTAGGTCCTGATTTGTATGTTTTGAATATATGTTTCTGTACAAATTATTGGAGAAACCTTAATTAAAGTTTATAGGATAATAATAATAATAATAATAATAATAATAATAATAATAATAATAATAATAATAATAATAATANATATATATTTCGATTCGTTTTGGATACGTTTTACAGACGTTGATGACATTATGATTTCGAAATGATCCAACGTATTAAATGACAAAAGTATCTTGTATGATGAACTCATATCTCTATATATTGGACAAATACACATACAATGAAATTCAGATTCAATCCTATGTTTTACTACTTATATTATACGCCTAATGCATTTGATTACAGTGTATCAAAAACCATTACGCCTTCGGAATGAATCGTGGCAGTTATAAAATATGCGTCAAAATGTGTGTCGATACTATAATCTTTACGT
The DNA here is from genome assembly GCA_007657795.1 of Dreissena rostriformis. Taxonomy (NCBI): domain Eukaryota; kingdom Metazoa; phylum Mollusca; class Bivalvia; order Myida; family Dreissenidae; genus Dreissena; species Dreissena rostriformis. The sequence continues at coordinate 79,139 of VMBQ01001408.1, read as the reverse complement.
GTATATGAGATACATATAAAAAAATAATGGTATTTTACCTGATACTTTAAATGATGCTATCAGGGCAGATTGGTAGGATAAAGGTATAAACTTTTAAATGAGGATTCTACAATAATACACGTTTGTCAATGTATAAGATTTTGCAGTCTAATCAAGACACTACTGGCCTTCACACGCTTTTACTGATTACTTCGTGTGTTAGTTAGGCGGTGTTATCTATAACGGTTAGTGCATTGGGGATGTCAGCAGACCGCTATTATATCAAAATCAGCTTGACAGGTACACAAACGCTTGTAGATATAAATGCAACTAAATCGACAGTTTCGCAGTTGTGTATAAAATAAAATAATAACTTAACCGGTGACCTTACACACAGGCACAGTTGTCTCAACAATGTTACCTGCAATGCTCTACTATGTAAATTCGAAACAGGGAGTTACGTTTACACTTCAATAGCAGCAAATCGTCCGTGAAAGCGTTATTACATGGTTGGAACTTTAACCTCTGTCTGCAGTGACATATAGTCTGTTAACATTTGATTTTGGGTACCTGGATACGGTACAGTGTAAGTAGATCTTACTTATTTATATTTGAATGTCTTTGTCAAATGATGTATCTTTACTTAGGCATAATTTCTATCAGCAGCTGGTTTATGCGTTTGTTGTTGTCTTTCTAATGAACGTGAATTCAATAATGAATAATACCAATTCTGAATTATTTATAATATTTTATCATTTTACTTAGCTACTTCATACCATTTTATTTCAGCAAAGCTTATCATGTCATATATCAAATGACAGAGTTATGGCCCTTTGAAATTAAAAAAAATGAATTTTTGTCTGCCAGCTTTCCCTAATTTCAAATACGTCTTAAAAATAGGTGGACATCTATTAAAAAGAAATAAATTACAGCACGGTTTGGTATAAACATATTAATGTGATAAAAAAAACGTATTAACAACAATGTGAATGAATATAAAGGAAGAAAACTAAAAAATCATCAAGCCATACATGTACTTCACTTTATTATAATGAATTGAGTAAATTGTATCCACTAAAAAAGCAAATTACATATACATACTGATGCGTGTTTCTTAAACTGCAAATAACAACATGTATGAACATTCAATTGCATCAGAGCTGTTATAAAACTGGATAATAAACATGGCAACTGTAAAGTTAATCAAGTCAATTTCTTTAAGGCTTGAAAGACAAAATGCGATCAGCTATTAATCCTTTTTAGACGAGATAATGAATGAAGAGGTTTAAATAACTTACAGTTTATTTCATTTTAAATATTAATATAAACAAGAGCTGTATTTGTCAGAAAAACAATGCCCCCTACTGCGCTTTGAAGCCATATATTTGACCTTTGACCTTGAAAGATGACCTTGACCTTTCACCACTCAAAATATGCAAGTCTATGCGATACACATGCATGCCAAAAATGAAGTTGCTATCTTCAATATTGCAAAAGTAATGAGCAAGGTTAAAGTTTTCGGATAGACGGACAGACAGACAGGCCGAAACAAATATACCCCCTCTTCTTCGAAGACGGGGGCATACAAATCTCCATCTATGGATTTGTAGCATTGTGTTATAGGAACCAACCAATAGAATGTCTTGTCTTGTGTCTCGGACGATGAACAAAATATCAAACGTAGAAAGTCTTGTGTCTCGGACGATGAACCAAATATCAAACGTAGATAGTCTTGTGTCTCGGACGATGAACCAAATATCAAACGTAGATAGTCTTGTGTCTCGGGCGATGAACCAAATATCAAACGTAGATAGTCTTGTGTCTCGGACAATGAACAAAATATCAAACGTAGATAGTCTTGTGTCTTGGACGATGAACCAATTATCAAACGTAGATAGTCTTGTGTCTCGGAAGATGAACCAAATATCAAACGTAGATATTCTTGTGTCTTGGACGATGAACCTATATCAAACGTAGAAAGTATTGTGTCTCGGACGATGAACCAAATATCAAACGTAGATAGTCGTGTGTCTCGGACGATGAACCAAATATCAAACGTAGATAGTCGTTTGTCTCGGATGTGGAACCAAATAGATTGACCGGCAGTCTGTGTCAGGGCCAAGACAGAAATCCAGACCTGAAATCAGTAACAACAAATTATGTGCACAGGTGCATATATTTGTTTTTAATTTACCGGGTAATACAAAAGTTATTTGAGTGTGAACAGTGAATTGATAAACTGAATATTTAAACATGAATGTTAATCCCATTGGATTGCTTTCATATTATGTTATTTGCACATCTTTAATACTTTTGCTTTAAGTAATTGACATATTGATCATAATGAATGTATGAGATGATGTAATACTTGTACATTATATATATAAGATAATGAATACATTTATCACAACTGACTAAATATACCTTAAATGTAATTTCCACGTCTCCGGCCTGGTAGGCCTTGGCAAGTTCCAAAGCATAAAGCGCTGGGTCGTCCGTGTACTTAACGTTAAACCACGACTGGAACCCTGGGACCTGAAGTATAACAATAATATTGTTAAATCGTATCAATACATGTATGAATAATTTGCAATCTTTAAATATGGTTACACATTGATTCCAAATTTTCACCTGTGATATGACGTTACCAGTGTAACATATTGCATTGCCATTGTCGAGCCATTTATGCTTAATGTGTCTGCCAACTTAAAGGTGCGGGTCAGATTTTTCAGGTGTAGGAATTAAACATGCTCTTTAACAAGTGATATGACATTCAGTTTCAATTCCTGAACTGATAATTGCACTCTTTTCCCATTTTCAACTTTAGAAAAGTTGTTAACATTTTTGTTTGACTGGTTTGTTTAAAAACATTTTTCCTAAACCTTAATTGAGTTTTATAACCTTCATCCTGATCTTTTTGTGAATGTAGTTAAGCAATTTTATTATTTACTTGGTTTACAGTTGCCATAATCCATAGAACATCATTTGATTGGTTTTAATTTCGAGCTTTTCAATTATTTTATTTTCTATAACTTCTTTCTTTTCCATTTCTTCACGTTGTTTGATTTCTCGTTTTGTCCTGATTTTTGCCCTGTGCTCTAAATTTTTCTCTCTCACATCGTTCTTCCTGTCTACTCTGTCACACCATTTCCAACGCACCTTCCTGTTTAAAAAAGGCACTCAGATGTTCTGTTCAATGAAAAAGTGATATGTGATTCTAGAGCCAGTGTTGTTATATTCGGCTTTGAAGACATAACATGGTCAGCATATGCAAAGACTCGCTCTGGGTATTTGTTGTGCTTCTCAGAACTGGACGTTTCACGGCTACTGAGGTGCTCATACGTTCCCCCTGGTAAATGATCCTCATACTGGACTTGGATAAGCTTTATTAATGCTGGAAGAATCACATTGAGGATAACCAGCACATGGTGGTCAATGTCTGATTGTTCCATTAAACATTCAAAAATTGTGTCTTTCTGCAATGGGACATCATCATATAAGACAAGTTCACCAGCAATAAATCCGTCCAGGTTTTCAACGCACATTCGTAGATAATTAACCAGTCTGAAATATCTGCCATTCATCATCTCAATAGAAATCTCTTTGCTTTCTAACACATGCCACAAGGGAGTTGTTACACACTTTGATATGAGTCCTTGTGCCTTACAACCAGTAATGAAAGAAGGCTGTTTCAAGTCATGTAACACTGATTTTAATGGACCGTTTTGAACAGAACAACTGGTTAAAAATCTTTCCATTTCTGAACGCAAGAAGAAAACATGACCAGCATTAACAAAAAGCATATTAAAGCGGTTACCGCGTAAAGGTTGAAGGGGTAGCCCTCGAAACCCATGCTTCTGAAAAAATATGATGAAAATGTAATAAATTTAAAATGACAGCCATTTTTTGGTCGCCTCGCTCAGCAAATGCCTTGCATGCTGTTAACAAAAGACGTATGGTGCCTGACTGACCAGCCTTAGAAAATGTGGGATTGTTAATGGGGACTTTATCATTAAAATGACCATTTTCAACCAGATTTAGACATTTACTAGAAGCCTCTGCCATGTGTACATGTGTGTGAAGTTCACAAAAAAATGTTCATTTTAGAGATAGCACTTTGCTCTTGTCTTGTCATCTCCTCAAAATGTTCAATAACCTTTGGTAATATTTCTGTCCTATATTCACAGATTAGTTCGTTAAAATAGAGAATAATAGGTTAGTAATGATTACAGATCAGGTTTATCATGCGAGACTTAGAAAACAAAAAGCACGAGCGTTGGCGAGTGCTTTTTCGTTTTCGTGCCGAGCATGATAAACCTGATCATAATCAACACTTACCTATTATTCTATTTATCCCACTTTTTATTCAGTAAACCTTTTTAATTAAACAAAATAAATTTAACTTGTTATTTTCGCTTGATTTATGACGTCATTGTGTCGAAAATATGACGTCATTTCGTGCCGTTTATTATAGCAGAAATTTAATCAACGGGGCTATCATCAACCGAAATCGCTGTAAAAGTGGGATAAAAATAATTCAGTGGCAGCGCGATCACTCATGTTATTTTTTAAGTGTAATAGTATTTTGTGACCAGGTGAATTTTCACAGTCGCAAACATCGTCAGTATCACTCAATATGTCTTTAAAAGTATCAAGAGTGTCTTGGCTGGACTTAGTTGCCATATCTCGCAATCCCAGTAATAAATAATTTCCGGATGTATCACTCGTTGCAAACGCACCCCACTTACTTCCAAACTTACTTGCCTCATCACTGTATAATGGAGTATTCTCATTTTGAACAGCTTGAACGGACAAGTGCTTTTTTGCTAGTAAACCACATAAATGCAAGTTTAAGTCATACGCATTTTTACTTTTATCATAAAAGTTTACATTTTCCGATTCCTTCATTTCTTCTAAACGTTCCTTTAGCTCATTATTTTCATTCATCAATGAATCTATTAATGTCTTGTTGTCACTGTTGATTTGCTTCAAGTTATTCACTTTCTCTATAAGTGTATTCATCTGTGTTTCATCATGTTTGCATTGACCCTCCATTGTTATCACCTTTTCACGCCAATACATCTCTCTATTACCTGTGCGCTTTAACTGTTTCCGTTGACTGCCCAAAACAAGCTCTTGTCTACTTACTTTCATATGAAGCATGTCCTTTTCTGTTAATGTATTTTGAAAGCTGGAAATAAGATGTTCATGTTCTTTTGTTTTGTTATTAAGTTCCACTGACAAATCTTCAGCAATATTTTCATATGTACCTTCTTTTAATCTCATGCTGTCTGAATGTGAAAAAGGAGCTCCAGCTTCGTGACAAGCTACATTGCCACATTGATTATGGGGGCATTCATACTTGCTCGATAAAAATCTGTCGTAATTTTCTTTCCCTTTCACTCTTGTTCTACTCTTATTTAGATGTTTAAATTGTTGGTGCAATCGTTCTAGGTATTTAATAATTGTTTCCAATGAGCTGGAACTGCTGCATGTTTCTCTGACATATTTTGTTGTTTCTAGATATCCGAACCCTTTCAGTTTTTCAATTATATCACTCTTTTTTAAAGAATCCATGATTTCTGAAATCATACAAAAATGAAAATTGATACTTACAACGAGAACGTTGATGGAAATCTGGCTTGGTCTGGTCCTCTCCCGATATAAACCAAACAAAACAAAGAAGGAAATTCTGAAACCAAACAAACACTAAAATAAAATATGAATAAATAAAAACAAATAACCAAGCATAATAATATAATAATTAAAAAATCCTCCTGGTTCAGTATTCCAACATATTTTCCTCAGATGACAACAAATCCATGTCATAATCTAATGACACTTCTGATGGCAAACAGGGAGGAAACGAAATAATAAACCAATGCTTGCGGAATGGAAAACCAATCTATTTGTGTAAGGGAAATAAGTATACGAAGTAGGAGGGAAATAAGTCAAATCAAAATGATCCAAATCGAAATCATGCCGAAGTAAACAAAACTGTAAACTATCGGGACTGACGTTCGACCTAGCCATTTTTCAATCTTGGTGATCAATAGTTCTGTAATAATTAAACAAAAACAGATCACACAATAATTAAAAATCATTGAAAGTATTAACCAATTACCTTTGACGTTCACAATAACCATTAATTGCTTTCTTTTTTTTTCAAAACAATCAAAATGTCGAAACTATATTTTCGTTTTGCTATTGATTGTAAATTCTGTTTTCGGTCTATATTATAACTTCCGGTATCTAAATATATATGCTTGTTCTGACCTTTTCCTTGGCTTTAAAAATAGCGCGCATTCATTTTCCCTGCAACCTTTGGTCATGTGAACGTATCAGCGGGAAAATACAAACATCAAATTACGAAAAACAAAAAAAAATAAATCGTTGCCAGCGCATTTACAAACATTTCAATTATTGATTTTTCTGACACCCTACAGTCTAAAAAGTGCACGAAAAAGCATAAAAATGGCAAAAGCAAGCAAAATGTACACTGAAAGGTGCGGTGATCTTCTGTTCATCGAACTGTTGTTGTCGGAAGCCAATTTAACCGCCAAAAATATCGAAAACGAGAGATTTATCACATGACCTGTTATGGTCAAAATGGCGACCACGAATACGGAAGTAAACGAAAAACGTTGAAACAAACCGCGATTTCGAGATAATATCTTCACCGATCGCATTGAAAACCCTCGATGATCGAAAAAAATATTTTCTCTGCATAGAACAATTATATTTGTTTGTAATAACCAACTAATAAGCGTGATGCATATGCAAATTCAACATGATGTTTACAATGGTAGTAGGAGGGGAGGTAAATATCCGGCGATGCATTGTAGTAGCTATTTTACTAGTATTTATGTACTTATGTATATGCATACTTGCAATTTATTTAAGACAATATACATGGTTCACTTGTTAATCAATTATATGTTATGTGCAAGTAAACTCAACTGTTTACTAAATTCTCGATAATATAACAAGTTTGGTACGATGGAATTATTAGAAACAACACATCTTTGCGAACACAGCAACCAGGTGATATTTCGATTTCGAAAACAATGTGTGTACTTGAAATAATCCGTTGAACGGAACGTACAACATTTAGTATACCCGTTCATACCTTCAATTTGTCATATTTTAGTCTTCAGAGACCTCAGCTTTACATCTAGTTTTGTGTTATGTAGATAAACTTATTTACAATCTTTCTAACGCCTATTTTTGACAAAGTTCTGTAAATACATCGCTAACTTGATAGGTGTATATCTTGTATAGATGGGCAATAGTTATGTGTATACTAATAAATGTGAAAGCTATTCCGTTATCGTTTAAATGTATTTCCGATTCTTACGAAACTATTACACTTAAATTATGTGTTAAGTATAGTAATCACGCGTCACGTGTTGTCATTTAAGTTTTCACTTTCTGCCTACATTGGTACATGTGATTGATATGGAATCAGACGCTTGCTTCGCCTGACATTATTTCTATGTTACACATGAGGCTCATATAGCAATGATACCGGTTAAAAACCCTAATTATTGTCATTGATTGTTCTAAGGTGATGATCATTGATTTAATAATTGTATATATTGTTTTGTGTTTATGTTTACATTTGGTGCTCTGTTAGAAAAGTAGTTAAGAAGAACAAGAATGTATCCCCTATAGTGACACATGCTGATCTTAATACGATTTTTTAAAATCAAAACGCCACTTTTTTACACATAAAAAGGCAACGATGGCCCTAAAGCTCTCTCCTTATTTAAATGTGAAGTTATTGTCGAATACTTGACCTGGTGACCTAATTGTTACCACATTTGATCAAATTGATTGATGATTCGTTTGTTTACTATCGGGAGTTCGGTTACAGAACCATCGCTCATACATACTGTGTATTTAGTATAATCATTTATGAAATTTACAGTATGGGCATTGAATCCCTATTTTTTCCATTGCGTTATATATTTTCCCCATTACATACTCGTCAACTTTGGTATTCATATGAACGGATTTATTTTAATAATACTGTGATTCAGAATAATGTACCCGATACTACCTTCGGAAGCGACGTATTATATTACGGTGAACACTGCTTGCATAATTTAGAAATTGTAAGTGACTTTTGCATATGCGTGTTCAAATTACACTGTGCACCTAATGTTTATATGATATAAGTATGTAATTTCTACGACGCAAACTGTTAGATCGCCAATAACCGCGCCTTTCACTAATTCCAAAGGCCTCGTCCGAGAAAGCAACCACAATGGCGAATTGCATGTTGTCTCACGATATATATCTTACGCATATATTAAATTTGTTTTTGGTAGATTTTAATAAACATTATGATTAATAGTAATTAATTTATTGACATTTATACCAACAGATAGCCTACGTATGTGAACAATAAAAAAGAAGGTTAGATTGACCTTTAAAGGTAGAACGAATGATACCACACTCATGGAAATACATCTACTTGTCTCCGTTTGGAATTTATATAGAAAACTTAAGAATGTATTTGCATGTCTTTTATTAGAAAATTATATAGATTATATTGTAGAAGTTAGTACTGTTTTGGATGTGACCAGACCTACAGCCTATGTAGCATTGAGCTGTACACTTCAGTATATTTATTATGCCTAAGTTTTTATTTTTCTTAAGTCGATGATTATAGTGGTACTTCAGTATCGCTAACAGTCAACAATGCCCATACCATTTAAATAAGACGGTAAGTAAGCTGAGTAATGCATATGGCTACTAGACAAAAATGTTCCTCTACGATTTGAGGAATGAGTCATGTTTGTTAAACACACATTACATAAATAATTATTAAAATATAATCTTATTCTACAAATGCCCCTTTATATTTATATTTGTTATGCATGGATTATAAAAATAGTTATACACGACAAAATGCGTCAATGCGCTGTTCAAATTATGTTAATATTCAAACGAAATTGCGATCGAAAAGCTTTTATCTTTGAATGTTTGCAAAATGACTTGTGTTTCAGTGGTTGTGCCTTACTTGAATGGCCTCTTTATTTGAATGGTTTAGGGCTAAAATATTCGTTGTTTATATATTTAAATGAATTTCATTAGTATTGTTACACTTATTTAGTATTGTTTGATAGCATAGTCTTTTTAAATTCTAATATATGTATTTTTATGTTGATGTTTGGTTTCACTTTTGTTTCAGAATGTGTTCAAAATGTTCATGAAAAGCAAGACAAACTAAAAACTACTATAAACGTGAAATAAAGACAAAGCAAATGAAAATGGAGATAACATATTTGAAACGATGCTCTTTAGAACTATCGCACGATATTGGTGTAAATGAAGAAATGGTGTCTTTGAGACGCCACTTCAGTATTATAATGGACACATACCTTTCTATATATTTGAAAACATTTAAACACAAACTATCAACGTTTGGTAGTCAAAGCGAGGGCTTTACGACCATTGGTATGATGTCAGACACAGATATTCTTTTTTATTCTGAAAAAGATGTCGCCTGTGTTCACTTGTCGGATTGTCAGGATTCAACAACAAATTATTTTGTTATAAAAGAACCAATGTCTTTACCACAATGCTGCTGCCTACAGCCCGTTGAAATCTTGGAGTACAACATATGTCTTCCAATGAGAATGGACGTCATGTCTGCCACAGAAAGCAATGAAAATAAATTTATGCTCGATGAACATGGTCGATCCCTGCTTAATTCGATGTTTTATTAAAAAATGTTTTTACTTAGGCCGGGCAACTTAAGTTTTATGAGAGCGCAACAACATGGACCTTCATGTAAGTGGATTGATAGCGACAACGTTTTTGCAATACGCTGTCTGACTTTTCCCGATAATTGTAGGGTTTTGTTTACGAGACCAAGGCCGGGCCACTGGCCCACACAAGGAACGCTTTCAAAGGCAGAACAATGTGAAGTGTACATGGTACATCCCAGAGCTCAGTGGCATACATTTCGTTACGATGATGAACGTCAATTAAGCATCATTATTTTACAATACCCAACTAAGTATGTTGATTCGCTGTTTCGAATGTCCACTAACATGATTGAGCGTTTACTGATGTTTGACCTTAACATCGTACAGATGAAGGCGTTCGTTATAACAAAAATGATTCGAAAAGAGTTTATGCAACCACTTGTAGATGAACGCTTGAATACCTTTCACATGAAAACGGCTCTTTTGTTCACAGTTGAGCAATTTCCATAAGACCTTTGGAGAGATGACAATCTCGTGCAATGTGCAATATACTGTCTCAACGCACTCAAGCGATTCTTGAAAAGAGGCTACTGTCCACATTACACCATTTTCTCTGTCAATTTGTTTGCAGGAAAACTTACGAAGAATGAACTCCAGATTGTGAATAAAAATATTACAGGGATGATTAGATCTAGCTTACGTTGTCTTCGAAAGTTATGTATGGATGACATTGGTTGGAGACTATCTGCGAGTCCCGTAGGTTTAAGTTATGACAAAATACGATCCGGCTCAGAAATTCGTTTTAAAATAATTGTACAGATGATAGCTAGATTGCGTCGCGATCATGAACTGCCACTCTTTCGCACTCTCAACCTTTTAAAAATGGAGGCTTTAGCAATTAAGTCAGCAATGGCAACTGACCATAAATACAAGACTGAACTAAACTTGAATACATTTTGCAATGTATGTATAGCAGTTTAGCATCGCATGAGGCATCTGACTGTATAGCAAATGGCAGAGAAGTGACTAGAGACATTATATGCATGTACGAAACATCTCTCAGATCAAAGGACTTCGCGAGTCATTTAATATATGCGTCCATGCTAGTATACACAGGTCAGTTTCAACGTGCGTGTGCATTACCGGAAAAATCGATCATATGATTGCATTAGGTATGATTAAAACTATACAATTATCAAAACAAAGCATCAATGTCAAACTTAATTCAGATACAAAATCAAACAAGTGCACATCGACAGAAATATTGATGGACTTTGCAGCAAACATCATTAGTCCTCTGTGGTTTGTTAGTAGTGAAATAAAGTGTGTCCCAGGTCATCTGAGATGCGAAGCGTACAAGCCCATCACAGAAGATCAAATCAAATATGCAGATGAAATAGTAGATTTCCATTATCTTAATCATTTTATTCAATCCGATGTCAAACCTTTCCTTTACTATTTGCAATACCTTTCATCAAATAATAAAGGCAAAAAGCTGATTGCATTAGCAAATCTTTCAGACTACTGCAAGAGCGAAATACTAAACAGAACGAGCGAACACTTGACTACAGCACTTAACATGTTTGGTCATGTTGTTGAATTAGAGAACATTTTATCTCATGCATGGAGAATAAACACCATATCCGTTGCAATACAGCCACACTACAACGAATCTTATTGGCATCTTTTCCGATAATTTTGACAGGTTGTCTACAATAAATTGTGTTAATCATTCTCATAATAGACTTATTTAATTGCAAACACGTGTTGTTCAATAAGTACTCTACGTAAACTTCTATGCCCATTTAAGAAGTTGAGGACAAATATTGTACAATTCCCAATCGTTTCAGCGTAAAACTTAACAGTGTGAGAAAGAAAAATAAGAAATGTACGCATTAGATTTTAGAATGTCTTTTTGATTAAAATTTGTTCATATTTTTGCATAATGAAATTTAAGTTTTTCTACAATTAGCTACTTTAGTTAGGTGTATTGGATGTTGTATAACATTACCCTTATAGGTTTGCTCTGTCAATGTACGTATACTTTGCCTTTGCATTGTTTTACCTTCAACTTGAGCTCTAACGAGATGGCATTTTTAATCGGTTCTCTTTGATACAAGAACTGAAGTTAACCGCTGAGTCCTTACCAATGGCCAATGCATGTAATTATTTGCATATATGATTTACAACTGTTCATTAACATTTTTTTTAAACATATACTTGTTATTGTTGATTCATGTAAATAAAGGTGATAGTTGTAAATAATTTGATTTGATGTAGAGAGCTACGCTAACCATATTATTGAACATATAATTTATTACTAGAAATATATCGTTATTTTTGTCATACAGGTGTGCATTGTGATATGTTGTTACATGTTTGTGAATATGCGTCACGACAGATTTCCGTTTTATGTTTTTAGTTAAAAAAAGATTGAAATTTGTGCACATACATAGCTCTCTGCTTACTTTGTTGAACTTTTAATATATGGAACCTTTAAACCAAGACAAACACACCAGGACAAAGTCCGCGGAAGAATGAAACAATGTCCATACAATCATACATGTCTTTCATATTATAAAGCCATGTTAACATTATCTAGAGCATTATATTAGTTTCAAATATTAGATACATTCTGTAGAAAACAATGTCGACATTAAATGCGTCTGCTTGTCTTGAACGGTTTTAAGTTTAAAAAAACAACAAAAAACAACATAACTTACACATTGAGGATGACCACTTTTGTTTATTGAAAAATAATAGGGCATATACTAATGTTTAAGTAAAGTAGACGGCGCACATTCTGCGGGTATAAAGAAAAAACGAACGTGATCAAAATCGGGAAGTTCTACACAAATTGAATTATGTATATTTATTTTCTTCAAAAAGTTGTTAAATACTTCAATATAGTAGTAATATGTCGCGGACGGTATCTCAATGTTCATTCACAAGTAGTATCCTCTGCGCATTCACGCTGATGTCCTTGTAGCGCGTTTTGCTTCGCGCAATAACAAACGTGGCTCTCCCGGCTTCCGCTTCTCGGATGGCACATATACCGACCTCGACTTAGATGAGACGTCTAGCGATATACTGCGGAGTAATATTAAGCGGTCCCAGTTAACTGTCTAAACGATGCTAGATTCTCCATCGCGCTGTATACAAAACAACGAAAACGACGGATCAGGTTGGCCAATTACAACATACGCATGTTGTGTCAATATATCTGCGACTTTGTGGGTAACTTTAAAACCGTAATTTCGTAGCAGAACTCTTTCGCGCATGGGATTAAACGTTTCAGTACATTCGATTATTTGAAAAAAATACTGACTATTTCAGTTGCGAAACTTTGTTCGAACTAAGTTCTCCCGTACTTTACCTTGTTATTGTTTTGGATAAAATTATTTGCATAATCAGCAATAAATGCTTTGGGAAACATTAAAGAATATTATGAATACATATACGCACTTAGATGATGGTCGGCTATAAAACATGATTATTTAAGCGATTCTGATTATTAAACTACAAGTATGTAAAAGTGATTCAAAGCATGTTATAGGATAAATGTTTGTTTTAGCATTGCAAATTGATAAGTTCGATTTTTTGTGAATTAGGAAGCAACACAAAAATCAATGATATAGTTGTTTAACATAGCGAAATAGATACATTACGATATTTTAAGGGAACGGTTAGCATATTTTGATGACATAATGTTTTCGAAATAGCTCAAGGTATAACATGACACATGTATAGTGTATTTGAACCTCATACATGTATATATTGGACACATACACATATAACTAAATTCAGATTGAATGCTGTGTGCTTTATGCTTTTATCACATGCCATACCCTGTTTCACATGTAATATAACCATTACATATATTTTTATATTACACATGTGTAATATACTTTTTAAGCGTTTTCATTGGCTTAGTTTTCGTTTATTGACCAATCGCATTTGTTTTTTTGCTGAAATGACGCTGCAACGTTAAATGACGTCACGAAATGTAAACAACATTCGGGATTCATCATTATGTTTGCGTAAATATTTATTTAATTTGCTCATTTTAAAGCATGTGATAAAACAGATCTGACACTCGTTGTCATATCATACCATATTCTATTAAACTCGTCCAGGACATTAAAAATCAAGAACGTGTTTTGTACTGTTGTGGAATATGCGTTTGCAAATATTAAGTTCCATTACAGTATTTGACATATGAATTAGATTAGCAAGGTATCCATCAATGTGTACGTGCATTTGTGGCAACGGATAAAGATACCGCTCTGCGTCTCATTGTTTTCTCACTCCATTAATAATAAAATAATAAATATCTGCAGTTGTTCGAGAAAAGAAAAAAATGTGTTTGTGCTTCTAAAAGGCGAACACCTTCAAGTGCTATCCCAGACGCCAAACATTTGTACATCAATTATGTGAATATTCACGATGACGTGTTTATAACTGCTGTTCATTGAGTGAACTAAACGCAGTCATCGCAGATACTTGCTGCATACACGGCCAAACAGTAAAGCTTTGGTGGAAATCAAGTTCCTTAAACAAACATCCCAGTTTTTGCCACCAAAAGCCCATTTACAATGTAAGGGGTCGATCAAATGGCGATCGAATCTAAAAAATACAATTAATTCTTACATATATAAAACGTCAATGCACGTAGATCCCGATACGTATACAGATATATATGAATACCCTTGAATGGCTAAAATGCGTTTACACACAGCCACAGTTGCCTCTCAAATTTTACCTGTGATGTTGCACTATGGCAAAGCGAAACAGGAAGTTACGTTTAAACTTCAACAACAACACATCGTTCGTGAAATCAAGATTTTAAATGGTTGACATTTTAACATTCGTTTAAAGGGTCACTGTTAACATGTGATTTCGGTTACCGTGCTGAGGTACAGTGTAAGTACATATTTATTAATTCTATTGTAATGTCGTTGCCAACAGACGTTTTTTGTTCTCGTATCTTATATTTAAGAATGTTTAAGAACTTCAAATACCCAAATGAAATAATATGTCTAATTGTGCTTGTGTTCATTATTATTATTATAATTATGTTCATTATTAGTTCAAGCGAAAGTATCTTTTCAACAAAATCACCACTTTTTTAAATTTGATGTTTACATTATACCATGTCATAAACGTTGTAAAAAACACTAGCATACGATCAAGTGATTTAATTTGTCTTTTTTGTAAGAATTTAACATTTTTAGAAACCGAATTAAATATAGAAAACTGTATGACGATACTTATAGCTGTATGTCAATACTAGTTGAACATAATGTATTCAATTGATTTTAATAGTTGACAAAATCGACACATCATGTTGACTAATGGACTAGGTTATTCAGTCGACAATAATTCTTGTGTTATGCCAAATGTGTTCGATATAGGTGCAATGCATCGTCATTTAAGAACTTAACGTTTTTTCGTTTTTTGAATTTTGTACGGCGTTTATGTTTGAATTAGTGGGCAAAAACTCAATTGCGCTTGCACAAGAAGTCTCAAGTGGTTCAGATCACAAAACACATAATAACACAACAATGAAAGAAAAAACAACGTTGAAGTTTGATTATTAAAGCTTTCTGGTAAATGTACTGTGAGCATTTCAGTGGGAAATAGAAATATGCAAAAAAGGTTATTTGATAGAGTTAACCCGTCGCTTATGAATGTCTGATTATTTCCGCATCCAACATATAGGAATAATAAATCTAAATTTATCCCGGAAATAATGTATATTTCATGATATTGGATGAGGCCAGTAAAGAACGATTGTTGTTCGGCATTAAGTGGATGAATAAGTCTAGTTATCATGAACGATGATCTCATGAGTAGCACTATATGTGTAATTTTAATTTTGATTTGCCGTATTATTCAAGTATATATTTGTACTTATAATGTACATAGGTCCCGCTTATACAATGCAACTTAACAAAATGTGTTAATTATTTAGATGCAACGTCTAAACGCATGTGTCTGGTATTAAAACAGAGACACATTTAAACTAGCAATTGTCAAAACCGAGACCTTTGGTTTACCTGCTCTACATGTACCCACAGAACAAATATACTATGTATTCAAGATACAATCTCGTTCATCTTTATCTCCACCACTGGGGCTTTTGCTTCAGTTCAATGCCTCGTACTTCCTTCTAAATAGTGATATGTAAATACGCATGCGATTTAGGTTAAAACTCTTATTATGTGGTGTAGCTTTAGTTCACAATACGCTTTGTTAACAAAAGCAGGGACCTTTCAAACAAAAGCGACCGAAATAAGTGTATTGTCGAATATAGAACAATGCATGAGAGGTATCATATAACCTTAAATAAGTTATATAATACACGCTACCGAGTGTTAAATATCACTTCGCCAGTGCTTGTTAAGACCAGTTAGACTTATGAGGGCGAGGTTATAACGCAGCTCATATGACAGTAGTTATAATAATATTTGAATATTTTAATAATTAAATGGCTTTTTTCAACAATGCTTGTAGTGTGATGGACACTTTTTATCGACATTTAAATATCGTTAAAGCATTTTGTTACACAACTGTCTATAAGCGTAGAATCATCTTTTTTCAATACGTACTGCTGTATTTCTATTTGACTATCGTCACTGACATTGGTATGGATTACTTTTGCTTTCTTTGATCTTCTAAACTTTCTACCTATTGACGTTTTCTTACAGCTTATAATTATAAACCGTTTTCTTAATAACACTTTATATTTGTTCTTTGCATATGAAATGTATTCATTCTGTGTTTTGTGCAGCATACTTCTGTACAATTGCCGCAGTTAACGACATCTTCTATCCCATTCAGACCGGTATAGTATAAGATTGCTTAAAAAAGTTGTCCATAATTAAAGACGTGTTCGAACGCTTAATCAATTAATTTTTCCTAGAGATCAATTGTTCAACGGTTGCCATAGTATTTGCCTTATCGGCGTTTATTTCATTCCATGCTGGGTTCTAACTTAGTTCTAAAAAAATATGCCTTATTGATTCGGAGAATCTTCCTCGTCACCTCAGCTCGTGCGAATTAAATGTCGTCTGGTGTAACCTTACCGGTAATTTCTATAGCATTATCATGGCAATGGCAAAAAGTGAATATTTTGAATTTTCTAAGTGACGAGGTTGAGGATAAACCACACTTTTATCATTTTACAGACGTATGTTTTACATTTAATGTGGCGTACGAGTGGAATAGGTCAGAGTGAATGTAAAACCTTTTTGAACTCTATTTTTATCTGTTTACACGTGTTATTGTACCTTCACCAACACTGTTATTACTTGAAAAAGATTCTCTTTTATCTCCTTTCAATACTCTATTGATTAATCGAAACGTGGACACAGCGCATATTAAACTCTACATCAGTTTAAACGTACATATTATTCGGAAATCTTACGGCATATAAAGGTAAAGGTCCGCTATAAAATAAAGTGTCCAGAACGGATTTTGTGAAAGAAATGTGCCATTTCCGAAAAAAAGAAACATGGACGAATTAAGCTCGGTGACAACTCTTTCACACTGCATTTAACGAGATGTCATCGCTTTATTGCTATAGTGCTCTATCTCCATTTTTTTTTCAAACATGAGTTTTTTATATCGCCGTGTTCGTGATTTAATATGACGTAATCGTTTCAAGATTAAGTCGTCACAGAAGAAGTTGTTCGATTCCATTTTGCTCTCCCACATTTTTACAAACGGGTGAATGCTGTACTGCACCATCTCCGGTGCTGTACTGCACCATTCCGGGACTAAGAGCAAAGTAGAATTCACGTGTTGTAAAACCTTTACATGCGTTTTTCTCCAAACAATGAAAATAGTAGTTGGAGCACTATAGCAATCAAGCGACAATGTGTCTTCATTTTTGTGTCCGGTGTAATACATAACATGTAAATTTAGTAAAGTGCAACTCGAAATATCTAAATTCGTATACACTTCAATAGCAACAACAGGTCGGAACGTTGATACTTAAATGGAATAGGGATTGTGTTACAATGTCGTATCTGCAGTGACAAAATGGCTTATTAAAATATTCGGGTAATTTGTTTTTTAATTATCATGTAACATGAACTTACATTATATCACGTTTACAAGGTTTGTTAAACATCCAGGATTATTTAACATCCGGAACCGACTTCTCATTTCAAGAGTCATTCCATTTTCCATTAAAAGTCCTTATCCATGTCGGATTTAATGCATAAAGTTATTATCTACAGGTTTGCTGGAGACGAGCAATACACTTGCGATATAATGTAATACTGTATATATTAAGTTGAACTGGCCGCCGATGGGTAACTTTCATCAGCCAATCTCGTCAATGGCTATCAGTCATCCGTCAAACAGATACGCCCTGGCGACAGATACCGATATTACCAATATAACGTGACTTAACGGTGATTGATTTTATCATGTTAGATGGCAAAATGTACCGACATTTGGAAAAAATAAATCATATCAAGAAAACAACTAGTAAGTTGAAGAAACTCTAACAGCGACGCTACAATTACAGAAGCAAAGTTGAATTATTGTGTACGCTTTCTCCAGAGACCGTATTGGCCCAATGAAGTGTGATTATATCCTGTAGTAATCTTGTTGTCGCGATATGTTTTGATAAAAGCCTAGCTTGTATTTGAATTTCATCAAGACGAAAAACTGCGCAAATGATTTTTGTTAAAGTTATTTTCTTATAATTTCATTTACTAATAACTGATTAAATTCGACCACGCATTATGTTTTATCATACCGCTGCATTGATATATGTCTGATATAACTTTGCCTGATCTATTTTTTAATATCATTTCAACAGGAAGTTGTTATATCAGTCAATGTTTGGAGGTAATTCAAATTAATCGGAATTAACTATAAAGTTATCAATTTAAGTAAAATAAAATCCGATTCAACAAAACAAACAATTTTGATACCGAAATGTAATATATTTTAGACGCAAAAAGCAACAAAAACAACAAAAAAACTGTTTAACAAATATTAAGCGCAAGTGCTCATGAGATCAAAAATCATATTCATTCCCTCCAAAAATGCAACGTCGTAGCGATTTGTTTAGTATTCCTAATGGGGACGTAGAGGTATGATAGACAGAAAAACAGGTAAATGCATGATCTTTTTGTAATATATCAGGCTCGGCACGAATAAAATAACGGCTCAACAAGCCTCGCCGTTATATTATTCTAAGCCTGGCCTGATATATTACAACAAGATGAGACAGTAACATGCTATTCTCTATTTATCATCAAATCGACAAAAGAGGTTTGCTGTATCCCTACATTTTGAATAGCAAGGTCATTATGTTAATTGTAAAAACAATATAAATACTAGTTATCATAGCGTTAAGATTACATTAGTTGTCGCTCAATGGTTTTAAATGAACAAAACACAGATGAGTTGATAGAAGTTGTTCATGTACTTATTGATACAGCAAGATGTTAAGTTGTTTGCCTGCGTTTTCAGAGCCAAATGCTTGATTTATTACGATGCATACTATAAACTTGATTCATTAGGCATTTGATTCATTATGCATACAATGTGCCGTTTTATTAGCGGTTTATATCAAAGTAAAGATAGTTGTTATTGAAATAAAATGTTCGGAAAATTTAAAATGAACGAATGAAACCTATAAAGACGATAATTTACCGTTTTAACGAAAAACCAATAAATTTATGGATCATTAGCACAACTAGTTTAGCCACCGATGTCAATCGTGAACAAGCCCCGATCATTCGACCAAATACTATTGCCCTGAGATTTTCCAGATTAACATTTCGAAATATTAATATAAACTTAAATTTGATGCAACCCAAGGTTGATAAGTGGGTTGCATATTTGAATATGTTTACATTTTCATTATTGGATGACATTCTATACAAATTAGTAACGAAGCTGGTCGAAAGGAGCTTAACGCAATTCATCGAATTTTACTGTTGAGTATGAATGAACTTACGATTGTGATTATTCTCACGTTTCGAATTAATCATTTAATCTATTTTAAATAATTCATTTTGTCGGAATTATACAACAAACAACACACACACTTTGTATTCAAAGGTAATTAAACATGCGTGGCTTGGAAAGAGATTTTGAACCATCTTAAAAAAATGACTATTTCTGCAAAGCTCATATTATGAAAGTGCAATATATGACAAATCAAAATCTGAATTGTTTGCGCTGTATTCCTAATAGTAACGAAGTTATGACACTTGTTGATTCTAGGCCTTGACACTGATGTTAGACATTTTATCGAAAGAGCAATATGATATGATGATATGCAGTACATATTATTACCTATTTGGTTACTGTAAAGCTCAACACTAATGCTTTTGTAAATAGTAAAACAAATAAAAAAACAACATGGAGCAGCATATATATAAGACACAACTTTTGAATATCATGGTTGTCATGAAAACGAAAGACCAACATATTTAAAAAATGTATAATGATTTCAAGGCAAATCTATAATATTAAAAGCAGCAGATGTAAACATTTTTGTGAGATAGTAATTGACAAATGCTTTTTACACATGCTTCTTTATTTTACAAGCCAAAACAAATAAAGTTGACAAAAGTTCGGAAAAATGTATGACTTCATCTAAAGGATTATATACACCCGCTGCTCACATGGCATATTTTATAGACATGAGATGATATTGTTCGAATACTTGCAAATCAAATCATATGTAATTTGGAACTTACGGCTGTTTTTATTTGCATTTCGTAGTTTCACACTATTTTGAAATGAGCTAAATAATAATGGGGCATTATATAGAGAGAAAATGGTTGCTATGTGTTTTTCTTTTCATATTTAAATCTATTCAAATGTCGATTAATACAATAAATGTCAACTTAATGGATTGCGGGGTGTAGGAGAGTGCACGATTGATCTTGAATTTAAGTTCTCCCAACATAAACAAAATTTGACTCACTAATTTTAAGGTATCGGTTAACACGCCTTTATGAAACAATTTGTCCCAAACTGAGCATTTTTTGTTTTAAACTGCGCACGTTTTTGAAATTTTATGATTGTATAACTTACTAGAAATGATGGTTTTATTTGAAAGTATCATCTAGTAATTGCACATGAGTTTAAATCATAGGCCAAAGCAATACCAATCGATAGTTGCAACGTGAAAAATTACCCTTTCACACGGAGTTTCATACATAATTCACCATTAGATTAACACAGTGAAAAACTTCACAATGTATAAACAGTATTTTGTATACATGTTATTACATCTATCCGAAATTAGATGAGATAGCCTTAACATACTTAATCATGCTTAATTTGCTTACTTACGGATGACAGACTTATTACAACCAAACATACAAGATATGCATTTATGCAATTTTCTTCTACGAATTCACACTATATATATTTTTGATCCTTAAATGAAAATTACTTGTTTAGTCTGCAATATATAATTTATCTGTTAATAACAGTAAATCACAAGTCACTTAAATATGAACACAATATATTGTTCGAAGTTTCATCCACACAGAGTCAAAACTGACTCTCAGATGTAAACTAGGTAAACGCTGATTGCCACGGATCGGCAAAAAACAATTGTGTATATCTGCAATTATATTATATATATTTTTTTTATCAAAACATCCTTATAACTTTTCTCAAGATAATCATGTTGTAAATTCATTACATGCAAAAAAAGGTATTAATACGAAACATATCTGAGGTAAACGGGTGTAAGTCATATCATACATGCTAATTATGCGCACATCTTTTGGTGTTTACACTTAGTCATTTTGCCAAAGAATGTACTGCCCATACATATATACAACAATATAAATAAAAAAAGAAAGAAATATACATTTATATATAAATATATAATTTTCAACTTGATCTTGAACACATCCCTTTATATGTACATCAACATTTTGAAATTTTGAATAGCGATGTTTATCTCAAGGCTTTTCAACATCATCGAATACAAGAATCGCTTTGCTTACACAGTCATCATGTTCTCATAACGTATATAGTTGTCATTGCTTACATAACATTGTAGGATTGTACACAAAGTTTAACACTAATTTGATTTTAAACTCTTTTATTTAGTTGACAGACTTAGAAGAATATTTTGGGGAAACATATTCTTTCCATCGAAATGTTCATACAGTAATATTCTCATTTTAAAAAAGTTCAACAACAGATCATTATTTTAAAATAGTGTTAGATTTTGATATCTTCCGTGTAAAACAAACAAAGACATATCGTCTATAATCTTTCTGCATTATGACAACCGAAACGGCTGATTCACACAGCATGAATGACTGAAAAGATAACATCGAATATTGTCCCTACGAATATGCTTTGCAATTTGTTTGTAAAAAAAACAGAACAAGAAGAATCATACCTTAACAAAAAGCAGGAAGTGTATTCGAAAATTAACAATTGTTATTTACACCATTCAAAATCAAAAGAAAATGCGGAAAATTATCATTTCGCGGCCTAAATATTTTCGGATAAGGGTTAACTTAAAAAAAGAACTGTCGTTTATCGATATGATGATAATAATGATGATGATGATGATGATGGTGGCGGTAGTGGTGGTGGTGATGGTGGTGGTGGTAGTGGTGGTGGTGATGTGGTGGTGGGTGTGGTGGTAGTGATGGTGGTGGTGGTGGTGGTGATGATGATGATTATGATGATGATGATGATGATGATGATGATGATGATGATGATGATGATGATGATGATGAGGATGAGGATGATGATGATGATGATGATGATGATGATGATGATGATGGTGATGGTGATGATCCAACAAATATGAATTATTTTTAAAAGAGCAAAAACTAAACTAAAACTAATATTTGTACGGGCAATTAGTTAGACAGTGAAAAGTAAGTGTCGTATGCATAATCATGATACCATCACATTATGACAACGAACAAAACACGTAACATACAAAATAAAACAAGTAGATTCGTTGAATTGATAATCTCCGTCGATTTTGTTTTCAATTGATGGGAGCAGAATTAAAAAAAAGGTTTCATCGAATATAGTCCTGAAAGGTTGCATCATACAAATACAGAAAATGTAAATTACTTTTAATTAAGAAAGTGTATGGTTGTAGTTCTTAGGCATGGCACTTCTCATTGATATCTATACACCCATGAAGTTAAATGTAGGAAACGTGTATCCTTTTTGAAATATAGCCCTGACAAGTTACATCATACAAAAACAACAAAGGGCAATAACACTTAATTTAAGAAAGTGTATGGTTATGGTTCTTATGCATTGTACTTTTCCTCGTTGGTATCTATATTTACATAATCAAGTTACTTATACAAACATCACATTTTTTTTCCACAACAAGGCCGTCTACATTGTTAAGGGTCGATCGAATAGCGATCGGATTTAACATTTAAAAATGAATTCCAACATATATAATCAATACACTACGTATACGGATATGTATGAATACCCCATGGCTACAATGCGTTTACACACAGGCACAGGTGCCTCTCAAATTTCACCTGTAATGTTCCACTATGGCAAAGCGAAACAGGAAGTTACGTTTAAACTGCAATAGCAAGACATCGTTCGTGAAAGCAAGAATTTCGATGGTTCTAACTTTAACATTAAAAAAAAAGTCTTGCTGTTTACATGTAAATTTGGTTACCGGAATAAGGTACATTGTAAGTAGATATTTATTAATTACATTGTAATGTCTTTGTCTGATGCGGTGTCATCACTTAATTGTAATTCCAATAGACGATTTTTCTTCTCTTATCTTATATTAAAGAATGTTTAAGAACTTTCAATGCCCAAATGCAATAATATGTGTACTTGTGCTTGTGTTCATTATTATTATAATAACGTCCATTATTATTTCAAGCGAAAGTGGCTTTTTAACGAAATTACCACTTTTTAAAATTGATGTTTCCATTGTACCATGTCATGTGAGTTGTAAACAAAACAGCATACGATAAAGTGATTCAATTTGTCTTTTTGTATAAGAATTTAACATTTTCAGACACCGAATTAAAAATAGCAAACTGTATAACAATACTTATATCTGTATGTCAATACTAGTTGAACAGAATTTATACAAATGCTTTCAATAGACAATAATTCTTGTATTATGTCAAATGTATTCGATATAGGTGTAATTCATCGTCATTTAAGAACATAATGTTTTCTCGCTAGAATAATTATTTAGGAATTGAATTTTGTACGGCGTTTTTGTTTGAATGAGTGGGCAAAAACTTAAGTTTCGCTTGCTAAAGAGGTCGCGAGTGGTTCAGATCACAAAAACACATAATAACACATAAATGAAAGACAGAAAAATACAACATTTAAGTTTGATTATTTAAGTTTCTGGTCAAAGTACTTTAAGCACTTCAGTGGGAAATAGGAATATACAAAAGATGTGATTTGATGAAGTTAATCGTCGCCTATGAATGTCTGTTTATTTCCGCATCCAACAAAAAGGAATAATACATCTACATTTATCCCGGAGATAATTTATATTTCATGATATTGGATGAGGCCAGTATAAAACGATTGTAAGCCGGCATTAAGTGGTTAAAAAAGTCTATTTATGAACGATGAGCTCATGAGTAGCACTATATGTGTAAATTTAATTTTAATAAACTGCCTTATTATTGAACTATATATTCAAACTTATGATGTACAATGGTCCGTTTATACAATTGAAGTTAACGAAATGTGAAAAATGTGTAGATACTACGTATAAACGCATGTGTGTGTTATTGAAAAAAGAGACACATTTAAACAAAAGCAATTTTCAAAACCGATACCTTTGGTTTACCTGCTCAACATGTACCCACTGAACAAATATACTATGTATTCAATATACAATCTCGTTCATCTTTATCTCCACCACTGTGGCTTTGGCTTCCGTTCAAGGCCTCTTACTTCCTTCTAAATAGTTTTTTGTAAATACGGCATGCGATTCAGGTTAAAACTATTATTAGGTGGCGTAGCTTTAGTTCACAATACCCTTTGTAAACCAAAGCAGGAACCTTTCAAACCAAAGCGACCAAAATAAGTGTATTGTCGTATCCACACCGATGCATGAGTGAAATATCATTTAACCGTACACAATTTATATTATTCACGCTACCGCGTGTTCAATATCACATCGCAAGTGCTTCATCAGTCAAGCTAGACTGTTAACGGCGGGTTTATAATGCAGCTCATATCACAGTAGTTGCAATAATACCTGATAGATCGGTGACAACACTTTAACATTTCATTTAACCTACGAGATGTGTCGTCATTTTTGTGTTGGGTGTAATATAGTTATTTAGTAAAATACTATCGAAACATCAATATTTGTAAACAGTTCGATCGCAGAAAAATGTCGGAACGATGATACAAAATGGCATTCATAGCATACGTTATCTAATCATTGACCAACACATTTAGAATCGATAAGTGGAACCTGGAACATTAACCTTTTACACTGAGTTATATACATGTTTAGGTCACAATTTGATTAGAACAAACAAGAAATCCACAATATGTAAACAGTAATGAGTGTACATAGAATTTCATTTATTCGAATTTGCATACAGAAACAAAAAATATATTCAAATATAAATGTTATATTTATAAATAAATAAATATATATATACAGTATAATTGCAATAACTCGAGCTGGCCATTTCTCGAAAACTGGCGATTACTCGAGCATTTAAGAAAGTCCCTAACAATTTCCTTTAATTCTATATAAAAATACCCGCAATAACTCAAACATGCGATTTTCGATAACTCGATGATGTGTGCTGGTCCCTGATATGCATTTCGCACCTTATTAACTTGCAATTATTGGAAGACACTTTCTCGTCTTGTCGGTGCTAAACATATTCGAGTTGTGAAAACAGCGCAATCAAGCAGACAAAAAACGCTTGATTAGGTGTGAAGTTAGTCGCAGTTTGAGAAACACTGCAAATTGTCATCTTTTGAGATGATAATATAATAATTACCAGCAATCAATAATTATAATAAAATGTATTGTATAAAAGAGAGCGTAGCAGATAATACATCGGAATCTCTTAACTGAACTCCTTCTTGTCATTTGCGCTGCATCATGGCAACACAGAAAGAAAATAGTCTTACAAATTGTCAAATTACCTTGTGGGCTATTTTAAATATGCTACATGTACATTGAATATTGTTTCTATATATTTTATTATATATGCCTAGCGTCTAGAAAAAAGGCCTTGGCAAACAGCGTAGACCCATATGAGACGCCGCATGATGCGGCGTCTCATCAGGGTCTACGCTGTTTGTTAAAAGGAATTTCTGTAAGAAATATTCTAAATATAGAAATAAATATACTAGACATCCCTAATTTTTTAAATGAATTGATTCACTTTAGAAGGATGGGAGAGTCCACTCGGCATAAACGGGTTAAATGAATGACCGATTATACTTATTGTTTATAAGTTTAGTATACTGTAATCTTAAGCAATTTTTACAAAGCCTTTTCTTTTCCAAGCACCGTCGCACATGTCAATAAAGCGTTTGCGGTCAGAAGTTAAGCATAACCCACCGAAACAGTGAAAAAAAATACCATGGATTACTCGAAACCTGCGATTACTCGAGCATTGAGGTCAGTCCCGTGCTATTTCGAGTTATCGCAGTTAAACTATATATATATAAAAAATACATTGAATGCATACTCTATGTGAGTAAAAAAATGGCCTGTTGTACAAAACACAATTCTAAATTCCAGATAGTTGATCGTACCAGGACAATAAACAAGTAGATTATACATGTAAACAACACTATTAATGATACTCTTTCTATTAATGTGTGTGTGTGTGTGTGTGTGTGTGTGTGTGTTTGTAAATAAATGGGTATCTGTCAGTCAATCCCAACGTTGAATGCCTGAACAGATGTACTTGTGCACGAGGAAAATGCATTTATGTTCTACAAATTCATACATATTAAACAAAATGTATTTGTTATTTGTTAAATGAAAATGGACCTGCATAAGTATGCATTATAAAACTGTATCTGTTATTAAATGTAAAACGCAAGTTAACACGAAATGAGCACAATTATCATCCACACACAGTCAAAACTAACAATCAAATGTTAACTTGATAAGCCCAGATTGCAACGGGATTGGCAAGATTCATATGTGAGTATTTGTAATGACAGCAATGCAACTCACTTATGTTTTATCAAAACATACTCATTCCTTTCCGCATATATTTAAAAAACGTGAAAACTCTAAATGTGACAATAATATGCCAACCACTTATGAGCAGACACCATTTAAATTGTTATAAAAAGCTGGCACAATTGATCGAAATATGCTTTTTCAACTTGATGAAAACATCATTTTGTAGTTGATAGTGAATTTCAATAGCGACTTTCAAAATTGTGTCCATCTACTTTCCATATTTGTATTAATGAATATTTGATTCATCATTGTTTGAAATGGCAAATTCGTTATGAATACACATCCAGTTATATGGACATCCGCAACTAGAAATTCGGAATAGCAACATTTATAGTTAAACTTATCAACATCGTAAAATAAACTAATCACATTGTTTGCATATTCATGAATGTTGTTAATACCAATGGATCTATAGTTGCGTACATGGCATTGCCGGATCGTACAAAGATTTGCAACAGTTATTTGATTTGAAAACAAAACTTTTTCAGTTCACAGACTGACAGTGTTCAACTGATCAACAGTTAGCGTATCATCTTAAAATACATATAATGAAAGAAGAATACTTTAAGAAGAATGTGTACACATTTGTTTCAACGAAATGATAATACAGTGAATAATGTCAATATAGAAACGTTCAACAACAAATGAGAATTTATCAAAAGGTTTTAAATTGTGATAATTTCCGGGAAAGAAAGACAAAGAAATATCGACTACAATCTTTATTATGACAACACAATGGCTAAAACACACAGCATGATTGATGGTATAGATTACATACAATACTATTACTACATACCAACTGTGCAATCTTATGTTAGCAAAAACAAGAGAAAAAATCCTACCCTGACAAAAGCAGTTAGCTTATTCGAACATTGAATATGTTAATTTACACCATTGAAAATGCGGAAAAAGTATCGTATGTACACGTAACATGTTTTTGTATACATTTTAGTATGTGTTGTTCTGATTCATCTAATGTCAGAAAGAGAGTCTATTGTGTTGGTATGTTAAATATATATGCATGTTGTTTGTCTATCTTTGACCGCTAAAATGACATGTATATTAACTTGTGTATTGATTCAGCAAAATTACCATTCTTACCTTCACAACTACGCTCCCGAGAGGGAAAAACAACAAAATACAGCAAACTATTTTTTGGTTAGTCGTTGGTATGACCGACTGACTGATACATCTGCTATTTGCACGCATTTTACTTACATTCCACATATTTATCACACGTACAAGAATATAATATATTTCATACAAGTCCATAAATTCTCATAAAACAGTCATCACATTAGTCATCCAACATACATACAAGTATTAATGCAAACACAGACTTTGCAATCGTTAAAACCATCATACAAAAGTTGTCTTCAACATCGCCAGGCATACGGTATACGTACACGAGTTCCGTTCGCAAGAAACTATAAAGGCAGTCACACATATCGTCTCTTGCGGAGACCGAATTCCACAGTGAGATCAATGATAGAATACGAGTACATGTATATATATATATATATATATATATATAGGACAATAGACAAGTAGATTATACATGTAAACAACACTATTAATGATACTCTTTCTATTAATGTGTGTGTGTGTGTGTAAATAAACGGGTATCTGTCAGCCAACGTTGAATGCCTGAACAGATGTACTTGTGCACGAGGAAAATGCTCTCTTACATCAACGCCTATCGGATCTACATGGGCAGTGGGAAAATATTGTTCGTCTTATTCACCGTGCTTAAACGACGAAATAATATATATTTAAATTTAGAAAAAAGGCTTGACATAATAATTATAATTTAGTTTAGCTGTCCTTAAGTATGTATCGCCTGTAAATTTTAACTTCCTAACAGTGTTGTCATTATTCGAAGACATGATGTTGTAAAAATCGGTTAATGTGGCTCCAGATGAGTTCCACGAATATAAATATAATTGCTTTTTTTTTTTAATATACTTATCACAATGAAAACAATGCGAGGTATTCGCAATCAATTATTTCGATGTCACCAATGCGTACATAATTACGATTTAAACGGAAATTTTAAATGTCTTCCAGGTTCAAACTTGAGTTTATGGTTACCGCTGCTGATTTTGCAAAAGCAATTTTAATTTTAGTTTATATATTCAGGAAAAGGTATCTCTCTGGATCTTGATGTGTTTTAAAGCATGTATAATGATAACATCGACTTTAATTGTATTCAGTCGTGAATATTTTGTGATCTCTCAGTACCAAATGTTTTATCGCTAGATTGAATATACACACAGACATAATTTAATTTCAAATTTGACCTGTAATGAACTACTATGACAAATCGAAATCGAAATCGGAAGTTACGTTTAAACGGAGCAACACAAATTTACATGGTTGATTCTTTAACCTACACACAAATTTCTTCACTGACATAATTGCTGTTTACATGTGATTTTGATCACCTGGATACGATACAGAGTAAGTTGTAACCTCTTTGTCAAATACGGTATCAAGTGGATGTAATTCGTTCAGCAGCTCTTTCTTCCATTGTTTTATATTACAGATTGTTTGAGAACTCCATATGCAACAATATGTCTAGGGTTGTCAAGCATGTCAAATGATGCTTGCGTTCATTATTATGTCAAGCAAAAGTAATTTTGTATAAATGACAGCATCACCCTTGTTAGAAAGATGCTTTTTTCAAATTTACAAAGCCCAATACGTTGTAGAAGAAATACTTACATAGGATCAAGTGATACGGACTGCCGTTGTATGCAAGAAGTTAAAGTTTTTAGTAACACGGTTAAACATAGCAGTCTTTACGACGATAGTCACAACAATATGCCCATACTAGTTGAACATAATTTACACAATTGCTCTCAATAAATAGATTTTTTTTGACATAGGTGTAAACTATGTCGATTTACAAACATAATATTTTTGTTCCGCAAGAATACACATTCGAAAGTACGACGGTTTTGTTTATATTGTTAGATAATAACTCACGTTTGGCTTGCAAAAGAAGTCCCAACTGTTTCAGTATATTTGAACACTTACACATAATATACCATCAATAAAAGAGAGATGCAATTGATATTAAAGTATAGTCAACAGTAAACATAATTTGGAGAATTTGTCAACTTCAGTGGGAAATACGACTGTAACAGATCGGCTATTTTATAGATATTACCAATCGCTAACACAAGGTAATAATGAGTCTAAATAGAGCTCGCAAACAAGTCATATTGCACGATTTGTGATAATGCGAGTATAGAACGAATATCGATCGGCATTTAGTGGTTTTAGAATGCTAGTTGTAAGAACGATGAGCTCATGGGAACAGCCCTCAGTTAAATATTGGTTTAATTAACTACCATACTATTTGCATGATATGGTTATTATAATAATTTGCAAACGTCCCGATAAGTGTTATCAAAAAGAAGAAGAAATACCCGTAAATTAAAGCTGTTTTTCAAAATGGAGTTTGGAATCTTGGTTCTTAAAAGGGGAGCGGACATTTATTTTGCAATGTTGTATATGCAGTAACACAATATATAGTTTGAATATTAAGGTAACATATAATGTATTATTATGTAATATAAACTAACAGTCACAGGGTTTGTTAACTACCCATGTTTATTTAACATCCGAAGATAAATTCTCATTTCCAAAGTAATTCCAATTTACATTTAACGTCCGTTATATATTTCATGTAATGAATAAAATTGATTATCTACAGTGCTGCTGGTTACGAATAATAAATTTGCGATATAATATATCATACAATATGCCGATCCTATCATCACTGGGTATCAAAATCACATATCCTTCAAAACATATTTGGCATCTCGACTTTGATTTCAACAAGCTAGATGGAAACATGTATCGACATTTGGAAAGATAAATCATATCATGAAGATGACTAGTTAGAGGATACTTTAAACAAAAGCTCTATCAAACACTCTACTGGTCAGCGAGTATTTGTCGGACAGCAGTATTTACCGGACGTTCTATTTAATTCGTGTATTTTAACCCTTTAGCACAATTTGCTACGTCACATACTTACGCGCGATTGTTTTCTTGATGTAAACACCAGCAATTCGTTGAAAGGCAAGTATAATAGTTATTTAACTGTAATGTTTACAAATTTCGTCGAAATAAAATGTGACCTCCGCGCGGGGGATATTAATAGTACGCGCATGCGCAAAATAATTCACTTTATAAGGCCCGTCCTGTGTTCTTGATATTTTTGGTCGTCTGCTACAATACACCATATCTCCATTGTTTTTTTCTTGAACCCTCCTATTTAACCAGAAACTGATTTATTCAACAGCAACAAACTATTTCAATTATTGATTTTTTTTACATTTAAAACTCGACACACTTTTTTATAAACAGATATCGGATTTGCTTGCAAAATGTTTATAGTTTACTAGTTTATCAAAGGGAAACAAATCTTATTGACCATTATAAATTAAATGCGGGGATTTTCGCCCTTGATTATTTTGTAATAGCTGTGTTTCGAAATTTGTAATATTGAATAGTCTAATCTTTGTTATTGTTTGCATGGTTATTTTACGAATAAACCCTTCATTTGATACAAAAATATATGTTTAGGAATGCTAGCATTAATTAAACGACTAAAAAAGCATAATTGTATAGATCTATTTAAGTGATTTTTTCACAATTGGACTGTTATTCAAAAATGGATTGGATTGCAGAAAACAAATGCAATAAATGGAAAGGACACAGCTGCAGCGTGCCGTTTCTGCTGTTAAGCAGCACAAAATGAAAATTAGGGTCGCTGCACGAGAATTCAATGTTCCACGTAGTACATTGTCAGACCATGTACATGGGCGTGTTGGCGAGTCACGCACAGGTCCAGTTAGCCTATTAAACGAAGAGGAAGAGGGGGCTCTTGTGAGTTATCTGCTATACATGGCGGACCATGGTTTCCCTATGACACGAAACAGAACCCGTGTTTATATTCGGGAAATCATTAAGCAAGCAGGTAGGTTCGATCATTTACGTTTACAATTTAAAAGTGGGTACTCTAATTTTGNTATAGCATGGGTGTTCTAGTACTCGCTCGATGGCAAGGCGTGCTTAGGCGTACCTGGAATAGCTCTTTTTGGCTTTTACAATTAGTGTGACATTGCGGTACGGCGTACCTAGAATTTATTTGGCCGGTTGCGGTGGCCTTAGCGATTGCGCTTGTAAAATATGTTGCACTGGAATATCTACGGTACAGCGTACCGAGAATTTCTTTGGCCGGTTGCGGTGGCCTTAGCGATTGCACGTGTATAATGATATCTATTTCCGAACCAGCCAGGTGATAGTTGAGATAGGAATTGCATAAATAAATGTGAGCCCGTTGCGGAGCTCTTGCGAAATAGCATTGGATGCGGTGCATTATCTGGTGGCGATGATTGCATAAACGAGAAGTTAAATCAATAGTGCAACTGGGGTTGGGGGCTATCTTTCGGGCAGTACTTCCGGTCGCCTCCGCGACAGGCCTCAGTTATAGTGCTAGTCTATAGCTGAGGTTTTATTTATTCTAGTGCTAGTCTGGCGTAAATTATATTCCGCCATTTGGCCAATACATTCCATGTATCTTTTTGTATTGTTCATTTCATATATTTTGTATTGTTAAACGATAGAATATCAAAATGTGTTTACGTTATGTAACACATTACACAAGTATAATAAAAATGTAACTGACAAAATTGGCTTTTGTAGTAATTATTTAGCAGTTCTTGCTCTTGTTAATACATATGCGTAGAACAAGTGGATGTCGACAAAGGATCAGGTATCCATTTGATAAGTAGACTTATGTATAGAACGCTAAACGATGGTTACACTTTGTGATCCGAATAACGCTAACCAGATGAATGAATCGAATCTTGGTTAACACATGGGGTACTGAGCTGCTTTCTGAAATAAACGACAACTATTCTAGTGATACCATGTACATAACCTACTGCTAGAACAGTGATCATCGAATAATACTTATTCAACGATAGGTTACAAAACAAAGGATTTAATATGTATTCTAAGTTTTGAAGAATCTTTGTCAAGGGTTGTTTAAATTTAAATATATTTAACATTACCAAACTGTATCGCAAAACTCTTGCTATACATTATTTAACTATAGCACTTCCCTCGACACAACAAGGACGTTTTCATATAAATTATTGCCGATTATGTCGAATATATTTGGTAAATCTATACCCAATAGTAAACAGGAAAGAAGACTTACTGACAATAACTATTTATATGTTCAACGAGAAATAATTGGTTTTCTTTGATAGAGTACATGTAGTGGCCTGCCAGAAACGACCTCTTTAACTGTTTTTCGAGGAAATTTTTTAAATAACCTGGGTTAGCGGTTGTTTTGCGTATTATGTTTAAGCTCGTTTATAGACAACACATTTCATATAGATGTGATTAAAAAAACATTTACCATAATGATATTAAACTAAAATATATGATACAAAGCCTTGAACAAACGCACATCCACTATATTATTATAGAAAGGACCTTTGCTTATTTAAAAACGACATTCTTTTCTTGACATACTACCGAAATCTTGCATCTTGATCCATCACACACGTTCATTATGTGGTAAAGAGATGATAAAATGGATAGGCATAAATGTAAAGCAGTTTTCAGAAAACACGAAATGACATTTACGAACATCGTTGATCGTTTCTGTTTGGTTCGTTTAGGTCCTTCCTATAACGGGAGATGTGCGTTTGTTCAAGACTTTGTATAATACATTATCATAACGTTGTTCTTTTAAATACAAGTGTACTCTGCTCGTATACGAGAGAACGCAAGCAAAAGTCAATTACATTATTCTAATATTTACCTACATTCTCTTGCATAGAGTTGCGACAAAAACACAAATACAAGACGTGATACTTTAACATGAAAAATTTATTTAAAAGCTTGCGGAAAATGTTTCTCTATCTAGCCATGAAAGGTTCAAAGAATACTTGAAATATCTGAAAGAAGATCATAACGATTAAGGATAGAACTTACAGTCACATGGGAAGGATGATATGAAAAGGCCCACGAAAGGAAGGCTGGAAATTATGTCATGCTAATGGAGAAATGTCTCGATTGGCTGGACATGGCTGTTTCCTATGAAGTCGGACACAGAGGACTTAAAGCTTCTTTGGCACTGAAGATGTTCCTACTCTTAGGTCTGCTGCTGAGAGTACAAGGTAGAGTTTACAGGAACTATACGAGCTGAAGCTATCCAAGACCGCACAGTGGACTGACCCCCTAATGTTTCCCCACCATACTAGAATGTTCGGATGAATGAACAGAGGAGTTGATTAGAAGATATACGAAAACACCTAACCTGAATGTGTATACTAAGTTTCGTTATAATATCTTGTGTACTTTTTAGTCAAATTTTGTTCTATTTTTAGTAACAGCGCCCGACCTGACCTTTGACCGCAATGAAAAAGGGATCTTGCATAATTCTGACAATGTCCTCTATTAGCATACCAAGTTAAATCCAAGTCTCTCGAGTACTTTTTGTGAAATCGCAGGCACACTTTTTTTGCGGACGGATGGACTGACAGACAGCAGACAAGAAGGATTGAGGGTAAATTACGTCTAGGAAAAGGTACATGGTTAGAAAAATACAGGTATTGACAATAATGGAATGAAAGTTTCCGTAAAAAAACAACAACTATTAGCAGCATCAGTACACCACATTTGTACAGTGCGCAATTTAAAAGCGACGTCACTAAAACAAATTTCTCAACTTTGAACTTCTTTACACAAATTTTGGCATCACTGAATATTTGGCAGTGATTCAATAGCAAACAAATTAAATATGACGTTTGTACAACGCTTGTATATTTTGGAACATGTTAAACGCTGTATAATACAATTTTATTTCTTTATTGTACCAATATTTTCAAACACAATAATAAATAGAGCATATAATAACAGTTTTTCCAAATAATTAATACCGCATATTCAGCTACAATTTTTTTCCATAAATGCTAGATCATGTGCAAACTACCATCTAGCTCATTAAATATATTGAACATGAACAAGTTCAGTAACCACATTATTTGCACTTAACATCATTGTTATGTTACATCAGCACACACATTATCTTAATGTCCCGAAGTTTTACTACTACTTTTACCATTGGCAAGCATTATAATGGAATAAATCGGACAGCAATTGCACAATTCCATTAGTACACAAACGTTTCAAACTAATATTTTATTAATTATATACGAGCTTATGGCATATAAACAAAAATAAAAGCAATAATATTATATCTTGGGATCAGTGCCATATCAACCAACACACGAGCAATATTAATTGAAACAATATTATAACATACACTTAGAACATCAATGTTTATGGTGCTGCTTATATTGCTGTTTAATGAACTGAATTACGGACGATTCTTGCATGACGATGACTCCTAACACGCCAAGCAAACACAGGCCCCTAATGGATATGTTAAGTTTGCGAAAATCAGTCCTCTGTCGCAGCAAAACACCGTCAAAAATCGTAGATTTTATACATTAAGATGGTGACCACTTGTTAATAATGACTGCAGTAATTAAGCGTAAAATTATATACATGTAGTATTGACTGTACTTATAAGTAAAAAAGACTGCATCTTTAACATAACTATTTAACAAACAATCCTCTTCATGCAATCCCTCAAATAAACTACACTTAACTTTAGTAGGAGGGTTGTTGCTATAAAAGTAACATATCAAAACAGTTCACCTATGTATTGATTGACTCTGCAACTTGCACATATTTTTAGACTAACACAAGTTTACAATTAAAAGAACAAATACATTTTAGATGTTCAGAGATAAACCCTTCTTTATTCAGTGTACACAATATGATGTTGAGACTAAATGCGAATCTTCCAAAATTGATAACCTCAGAAAATAAAGTTACAAATAAAGCCACCATGAGAGCCGCTTACACCATTGGAGATGGAATCACCGTCTGGAGTGGTTAAAACTCACTATCTTTGAAGTAATTGTGGATGTAGTATATACTGAAATTAAACAGAGGCGAAATGAATGTCAAATGTTAATAAGAAACATGACAATGCTATGAAACCAGTTTTTGTTTTCGGGTCTGTCTGTTAGCTTCTTACACACTTTACCAAGTGTAAGTGCAATAACAAGCCCATGTAATGGAGCAAAAACAGTTTTGTTTCTATGTTTAGCAAAAGTGACCTTGACCTTAATAAAACTGGCCTAAATGGAACCACAAGCTAGGTCTTCAGGTAAGCTGCAGATGAACACATTTCAGCCCAAAACCTCCATAATAGCTTAAAGTATGAGTGAAAACAATTTCTATTTTTTTTAAACAGTGACCTTGACTCCTATGGCCCTATGTTAAATTATATTTTGAATATCTGGAGCGATCTTCATAAACATTCATTAATATCATCTTTATATGCTTACATGTCATCCAACATGGTGTAAGCATATATATATATGATTCTGAACATATAAATTACTGGTTCTCTTATCTATGAACGATTCCGGCAGTCATATTGAGGCAGTTGTCAAGTATGAAACCTACACTGCCAAAATATTGAGTGAGAAAAAAGGACGACATTAGGAATAGTATGGAGAATACCACCATCTTCTGGTTATACCTGCAAGCAATATTGTACATTAAAACTCAAAGTCTTTCAGTTAACAAGAGGGCAAAGATGGCCCTTAAGTGCTTACCTGAGTTCAAGGTACACCAATTGTCGAAGACTTTAACTGGTGACTTATGTTTTTATGTCACCCAGATCATTCAAATGTGGTTGATATTGTCAACATTTACATTCTGACAGAGTTTTGTAAATATTATGTCGGGATCCGNCCCCCAAGTAGAAATGGGAGGTAGGACATAAGACCCCCAGTGCCTATTTTGCATCTGGACATTTGCCCCCCAGTGCTTTTTTTAGAAGTGGATATTTGCCCTCCATTGCAATTTGCAACACACAATTTAATTAAATTATCACATTTATGATTGATCTGTAACATTGCTGGTTGATAATTAAATAATATAAAAAAGGTACAATGTGTGAGCTGCCCTTGATCATAATAGAGTTTCTGAACATTTTTTATTTTGAATTATAATGATCCAAGTTTATATGATTATATATTTACAATTAGTATAATTATTATTGATAATATTTTTTGGTCAGTCAATGTCTTGCCGCTTTTGTCGTGTGGCATCAACTTTTAGCTCGCTACCAGTCTAGACACCACATTTGTCAATCAATCGGGATAAAACTTGGTCAGAATGTTTATCTTGACAATAACTAGACAGTGCTTTAATCTGGGTTACATGCGTCTGAAAAACCAAGTCTTGCTAGTAGCCTATAGAGTGGTAACAAAGTTTTTCTAAGAACTGACCTGATGGTCTAGTTTTTGGAGACACATGGCCTAAATTTGGTTTAAACAGTATTTAATTGTAATACTTTGTACATGACATGTGAGTTACATTGATACAATAATGGATTAGAAAAGAAGTTACTAAAAACTTATATGAATTCTTCTCCATAAGTGTGTTGGACCGTTTAAGAAATGTACACATGTAACCAGTTAAAACAATAACCAATTAGAAGTATTTTTTAACATTGAAGCGTGCATGAGCTGCTTAAGCATATATTTATATATATGAAAGATAGAGCTGGAATAGAGTTAGACAGAGTGGAAAGACAAAAACCTGTGGCGAAAGGACAATCGAGAACATCAAAATATGGCGGGCTGTTGCTAGTTACTGATGTGAAAAGCGTTTGACAACACGATATGTCGTTGAACATTAAGAATTACAGTTTTTTTTTGCTCAAGGGTAAGGTATTCGCATCCAAAGAGTAATTTGTAAAAGGGCACGGGATATTTCCAAACAGATTATTCCAAAGATGTTGCTGGTGCTGACAATTTAGAAGGAAATGGTTGGCAGTTTCGATTTCTCCACATGAGCAAAGAGGGCTGTCTACTAGTGATCTTCGAAATAGGTCGTTATTGAGGGAACTGCACTCAAGTCGCAATTTTGCGTGAAGGATTTGACCAGCTCGTGTACCAATATACAACAGTTCAGACGTTTTTGTGAGATTCTTGCAAAAAGAAGCTTTAAAAGAGGACATCGTGGGAGATTGTTGCAAGTAAGGCGTAAGCGCATTCCACTCATGTATAACTGTTGGAAGAAATGAGCATCGATATGATTCACTTCTTGCGTGATTAAGAGGTACTGATTAGTTATTTCGTAGCTCATAGTGGTTTTTAGGGGGAGTGGAATGATATTTTAGAGGTATTCTGGACATAGTATGTTTTTCATTTTATAAAAGAGAATAAGTCTGTGTTTCTGCCTCCTTTTTGAAGAGTTTCCCATTTCAGATCGTTTAACATAGAGTTAATATTACACAATTTAGTGGCACCGGTGCATATTCTTGCTGCCTCATTTTGAACAGCTTCTAATTCTGCGCTCGATTCGTTGGAACAGTTGTCCCAGATTTAAACTCCGCCGAGATACCGTGAAGATAAATATTCTGACCAAATTTAATAAAGATTATTTATAAATGTGGCCTCAAGGTATTTCTAAGATTAAGCTGGTGACTTGGATTGATTGACAAATGTGGTGTCTAGATTGGTAGCGAGCTAGATGTTGATGCCACACGACACAAGCGGCCAGACATAGACTCACCAAAATAGCTCAC
This sequence comes from Dreissena rostriformis, assembly GCA_007657795.1. Taxonomy (NCBI): domain Eukaryota; kingdom Metazoa; phylum Mollusca; class Bivalvia; order Myida; family Dreissenidae; genus Dreissena; species Dreissena rostriformis. Next base: position 40,513 of record VMBQ01001408.1, on the reverse strand, counting down.
AATGAACACTTTGTGCTCAGGTGAGCTTAAAATAAAAAAGATGAAAATGGAAACAAAATTTGAAAATAAGTTTTTTGAGTCAAGTAAGTCTATAAGTTACAAGCGCTTGGACTCAAAGCTCTCATATAGTGAAATTACAGGCAGGAAAAGACACACACACAGAAATTTGACAACAAAGAACCTGAGCTTTGTCACAAAGTGACCATAACCCCAACATCTCTTTGTCAGCTGTGAACAAGAGCAAATAACATCCAAATGTGTAGATCATTGGTAATGAAAAAATTGGTCATTGGTAATGTTGGTGATGACATACTCCGTGTATTCATTTCATCTATTTCATTGCTCAAGGAATGTTGAATAAGTTTGCTTCATAAAACAAGAGATAAATGTCCCCGACTTGCAGCAAAGTTGTCCTTGTGACCTTGACCTTATATCTCTTGATATGAAAATCATTTGGTGTCCTCCTTCGTCAGACTAACCAGCATAAACATTTATATAATCGTTAGAATTTCGAAACCAATTTTACTACATAAGCACCTGTTACATTGACCTATGACCTGATAACCTAAATTGTAATAGGCTTCTCACTTTCCACCCTACACCAAATTGAACGATTATAGATCAAAGAGTTTTTGTGTTGAAGCAAATTTTTGTTACAAGCCCTCGTGACATTGAACTTTGAACGGTTGACCTCAATATCAATAGGTGTCATCATTTCCTCCTAAGTAACCAGCATATCAATTCAGATGATCGGAGGTCAAAGCATTCTCTAAATAAAGTACATGAAGAAACCAATTTCTTGATTCAAGCTCAATTGACTTTTGACCTGATGAGCTCAAAATCAAAATTTGTATTTTTTTTTCTTTCATGTAACCATTATAACAAGTTGCATTATCGCAGGTTAAAGATTTCTTCGTGAAATTGTGCCAAAACGTTTTTCCCGGTACAATACCTTTTGACATTGTCACTTGACCTGGTGACCTCAAAATGAATAAGGGTCTGTCCTTTCTCAGAAGAAACCACAATGCCAATTTTCATTCTCATAGGCCAAATCATTTTCAAGAAATCTTGCGGAAATACATTTACTGTGCCAAGGCCCAGTGACCTAATCCTTTGACCTGAACATTGTAAGGCGTCTTCTTAACCTCGCAAGGAAACAATTTGTATGGTTGTAGTTCTAAGTATTCTGTAGATACTGCTTGGCTACTAAAGGTCTAAAAACAGACCTACCGACTGACATATGCAAAGCAATATACCTTAACTACTTTTAAGGTGGACATAATTATAACATTTTTATTCAGTCTGACTAATCAACCAACCGACAAAGTAACTCCAATTTACCCCCTCAAATTTCCAAGAAGTGAGAGGGAACTAGGTTTCAAATTAATCAAACTATACTGTCTAAGATAGGTTACTTTCTTATCAACCTGAGCGTTACTCATGGTGGCAAATACACAGAATTTTTCATGCCGTTCACAGCTATAATGAACACATACAGGCTGAACCAGCGCAATAAAACTGGACCTGGATAGATCGTGGAAATCAAGCATCAAAGACCATACGTATGTTAATCTGTTATTGATATTCTGCCTAAAATTACCAATAATATAAATAAGTATATTACATGGTTGTGTCAAAATGATGGGGGCATGACACAAATATTTATCTTTGTAATACAAGTAAAAATAACTCAAGGCTTCAGTTTTGCACACTGTATGCCAATAATGCACTTAAGGCATCATGTTCAACAAATCAGTCACAGGTCAACCATTTTTTGCACACAATTTACCAGAACAAGTATTCTGAAAGTAAAAACATTTCGTCTTACCTGCCCCTGTGGACAGTATAGATCCCCCGTACATATCGAGGGCCATATCAAACACTAGAATGACACCACCCAGCAGGATGGCAATCTTCAGGAAGCTGGCAAACACTCCCACTGTCATTGTGCAGGAATCCTACCAGGGATGAAACAAATCTAGTCATTTTGATCAGATTTTTCAGCTCAAATTGATAAACGAGAGCGCCGACGGCGTTGAAAGTATATTGGCAAGATACAGGGAAGTTTACAGGGAGGTTTCTGCTGAAGTAAATGTTGAAGGAAAAGACTGAATGAACACCTAAAAGGCTATCAGAAAATCAGAAATATGTATCAAGGGAACTTTGTTTTTTTTCGAGTAAGTAAATGCCCGGATGTTAATGTTATTTCTGATTGGCTAGACGTTTATTAATGCTCTTGTTTTGATTAACGTTATCATTACATCCTCATTATTTACGAGACTGAACGACTGTTTTCATTCGAAAGCTAATGTCAAAGTTATATCTTTGTTTTTCTTGTTTTTGTTTGTTCCTATTCATTATACTGTTACGATCGTTTCATTTTCATTTAAGCAGAAAGAACAATTCGTTGTTGTTGTGTTGGTGTTGATGTTATATTTACCGACCACGGAACTAACGCAAAATATAACATGTACGCTGTATTTTGGAGAACACGTTCTGGAATTTTTCATCCTAATTCCATTTATTCAAATAATTTCAAATAATATGCAACATAATTTGCAGATTAATATCAAAATTAATTTGACCCAATCTCTTTCCGCCCAAAATCGCAAGGTAAATGTTTGCCGTCACAAAGCTTAACATTATAACAGCCCAAAGAAAAACTCGCCAGTGAGAAAAAAAAATGAAAAAAATCCCTAACGTCGCCGGGAATCGAAGCCGCGTCCTCTGGAAAGCGAGTGCGCTACCACTGCACCACACTAACTTTCCTCTATGACCAAGAAACATAACAACTTTAGTAACGACAATAACATAATTGTTTTACGAACGCAATTCGTTTAATTTTCTAAGAACGTTTTTTTCACGTAAAATGGTCACAGAAACATTCACTAAAAAATGGAAGAAAATCTTTAAAAAAAATATAAATGTATATATGTGAAAAATGGTAAGAATGAAAAAATGTTATATTAAATATCTTATCTTTTTCGTCTACCCTAAAATTAGGGATCATCCGGGATTTGAACGGGTTGGTAAACACAACCGGCTGAGACGACTTTTTGAAATTCAGTTAACTAAGTCTATTGGCTAACGCCAATATAGACAAAAACTACTGATATTATGTTTACAGTATTTAACAATGAAGTGTATAGTCTAAACAAGATGTATTTTGACCAAGTTTAACAACTGACCTCCGATTGTGACCTTGACCTGGACCTTTCACCCGATACACTCACTGTCTCTACACAGTAAACATTTGTAGCAAACAATTTTACAATTGACATCTTGCCTGGACGATGATCGCTCCGCCCACTTAATCACATGGCTAAGCGGTTAGAAAACCTAGACAAGCAAACACAAAAGTGGCTCTTTTGCCTATAGATTACCTAGAAAATACGCGATATTCTGGATGATTTTTATGGACTGTTTCACCCCCTGTAACACTGATTAAAGGGGTTTGTGTCATTTATTTATAATGAAATTGCAAACAAAATATTAGTTTATAAAGAACATTAACGATCTATAACGGGTATTTCGGTACGTTAAAAACGCTCTCAAACGCTTGTGCGCGTACCGAAATCTAACCTGTTACTATGTGTAATTGTTGAATTAGCAATAAATGTACACTTCTACACTGGTATTTACCCATGTTATTTACAAAAATATTAACGAAACATATTTTTTTTCAACATGTATTTGACACGAAATAGCGCTTTATAACTGGGATTTCGGTTTTACCCGCTTTCTGACGCCGAGTGTGTACCGAAATCCCCATGTAATTAGGTATGGAAGTGATATTAATAATATAAAACATTGCTTATACGACATGTATTAATCACTTTAATTAAAAGGGCAAAACAACAAAACCAGTTTGGTCATTATCTGATATAAACTAGCGTTCTATGAAAGGGGTTTCAATCAGGCTACTTAATAAAGCAACCAGTATCAAACGCTCGCGCAGGTACCGACTTCCCTCAAGTTACCGCGTTGATTAGTGACATTTATCGATACGTTTTTATTTAAATAGTAACATAAACTTGTGTTAACTTGTTTCTGACACTAAAAATATGATTTATAACGGGGATTTTGTTAAGTTACGCAGAGTGGGTACCAATAATTTTACATATACACGTGATATAATTCATACTCAATAATGCTAATATGACATTTCCAGTTTTTGAAATAAATTAATGTTCTATAAGGGGAATTTCGGTAATTCTACACATTGAAGCTTTCACTCGCACTTGTCAGGACCACATTGTTGCGTTAGAAATGGTATAAATTCAATTCCTCTCACTTATATTTGTGGATACCGACTGTCTGGGTAACATAAACCCTATTTACACCGTTTTACCAAATTGTATTTCCGTTGTTTTTTCGAAAAAAATAAACGAAACTCGTGTTAAAATGAGAACTAGAATTGTCGTTTACAGTATTGACGTTCAGTTGTTCGTGGTACGACCGCATGCCTTTATCCATTTCTTACACTTCTCGAAATCCTTTTTCGGCTTTGGAAACGGTATAAATGCAATGCCTCCAACTAACCTTTTTGGCTATCGATTGTCCGAGTTATATAATCCCCATTGACACCGTTAAACCATATTTAATCTACGTTTTAAAAGAAGAAAACAAACGAAACTCGTTGAAAAAATGTGAACGTCTTGATTCAGCTTGTCAAGAAAATGGCGGACAGATCGATGGTTACTGAGGCGCCCGATTATTCGATCGTTTATTGGTCGATCGATATTAACATAAGGATTTGATTGACAGTTGGCGAGATGTCAATTGCATGATGAATGATAAATGATTTAGTTACAGTCTCCACAAGCTCAAACGATTCACGAACACAGAAAAATACAATGAATCGCCATGGTGACAGTATATCAAACTGACTGCAGGCAGATTAGACAATAAATCAAGACACACACACAACAAACAAACAATGCAATCATGAGACTTTTCCAACAGCGATAAACAATCTAAAAAATCGGTCTCCCTATACAATACTACCTGTTTTTGTTTTGTGACTGGTCCATCATGTACTAACAGCTGGGAGAAGAACAGGTATCCGCTTTCCTCCATAGGTTGGAACACAAACCTGGCCGCCATGGAACCCAGGTTGTTCACAATGTCATATCGTCCCCTCTCCGCGAAAATGGCGAATGTCAGTTTTGGCACGAAAACGGGTTTTGACATTTTCGCAGTGGTGAAAACGGCCCGCTTCTCCCGCGAAGAATTCCAAAGTCCTATCCAATCGGCTTACAAAGTTATACCCATGTAAATGTATGCGAAAATTTCCAAAGTTAATGCGAACATTTCCAAAGTAAATGTAAACAATGAAAAATATGAGAAAATTGTCTAACTCAAGCTTTGACTCACTTGAGTTAGACAATTTTCTCATATTTTTCAGAAAAAGTCACAAGTCACTTTAAACATTATGACACATATAGGGACATTTAAAAAGTCATCATGCAAAGGTTTAGCTTCATTCTGTATTTTTTTTAAAATAAGAAGTTTTTTCCTTCTCCTGAAACTTGTAAATATTGATGTTGGCCCTTTCCGCGGGGAGGGGACGATATACACCTATACAAATACAAAAACTTGCACAATAGCATAAATTTAGTAAAAGACAATTGTTGGTGTGAAATGAAAAGTGATGTTTCTTGAAAAACTTTGTTAATTACAATACATTTATCTGTAATCCACCTAATATATGCGGTTTGTTTTATTTCATGCCCCTATTTCACCTTAGACCTTGTAAATATGACATTTTATCTTCAGAATTCCTGTTTGCACATGATGACCATTTGTGTAAAAATATGGTCCACAAATGGAGAACATCTGACCCAAACAAGTAGTTGTATGCCCTTTATTTGTAATGTATGACCTTTACTTATAAGCAAGACTCCATATGCCCTGTCTATATGCTAAACAAAAGTGTTAAGTAATCTTAATAATCCCTGATAAATGTTGATGTTACCGTCCAGAAAACATGTACTCATTATTGTGACCTTGACCTTTGAGTAATGGACACGGGTCTTGCATTGGACCCAACATCCCATGCACACAGATATGCAAACCTCCATTGTAACAACTCACTTAAAATGACTTAAATAGGCTTGACACATTAAACATTTACTTTGAATTTGACCTTGACCCAACTCAAACTATTCCAATGATAAGCTGTCCACAAATGATGATTTATTTTAATAGCATAATTTGTGAGCTGATGATCAGGAACCAAATTTGTCCATGTTATATCAGACAGAAACTAATAGTTAACCTAAGAAAATTAGTTTGTAAGAATATTTTCCAAACCTTTACCTGCAAAGCCGAGGACCCCGAAGATCGTCATCACAAACTTCTCACCCTCTGTCAGCAGTTGCTTCATGGAACTTTGATTTAATATGCTCATGGTAAGCCAGGCCTGTGTACTGTCTATGAACGCCTGAAAGAACGAACACAATCATGGCTCTCAGATTCCTAATTAGATACCAGTAGTCAAGCTGTCAAACTAGGAAACACAACTTGAATGTTTTAAATGGGATGTTGTCTGTTATATCAATGACAAGAAGAAGAAAAATTTACAACATCGCTCATTTATGTCTAAAATGCATTAAAAGTTAAACAGTCTGCTAGTACACAACCAGAGCATTACAATAATTATATTTATCAGGATGATGACTAGATTTTAATTGACGTCCGTCCGGTGGCCGTCAAATGGTACAAAATACAAAATATCTTATAAGCCAAATAAATCAGACAACACAAGTTTATTAAATAAAATATCTAAGTAATGTTGTTATCGTATATTATCTCCGTTCTCATAACTCAAGTCTATTCTCAATCCAACTACTGACTGAAATAAACTATTGTTGAATATTGAGTTTTAAACTATTTATTAAGACTGCATTTAAAGGGTAACGTTTACAGATTGGAAAAATGACAGTGCAAACGAATATGATAGATTAAAAAAAATATTGTCATTATTGTATTCAAAGAAGCCAAATAACATTTCTAAGAAAAATGTTTGAAATACTACTTTGTTTATGGACAATGTTTAATCAAAATATTGTCTTTATCAAATAGCGATGAAAATACTACCCTAACTTCTTAAGCATTGGATACCCAGTTGTAGCGCTTTACATTTTACTCACGAAGATTATGGGGTTCAAATCCAGAGGTGAATGGAAAATCGTCATCCTGTTTTACCCCTCTGTTGATGTAGTACACAATATAACTGAAGTAAATCGTGCTTGTGACTAACCATACACAACCTGAAAATAAAAATGAGCCTCGCTCAGTGAACAGGGGGCTTAATGCATGTGGGTAAAGTGTCGTCCCAGATTAGCCTGTGCAGTCTGTTTATCAGGGATGACACTTTCCCCTTTCATTGTTTTTTTCGTTTAAAGGAAGACTCTTCTGGACGAAAATCATGTTTAACATATACTCCGGACATGGTCCAATTCAGTCAATATACGTACCTGAGCAACTGCAAAGTTGATAAGACCCCAGTGCGGAAAGGCAAGCACCAGTATGATTGTCAGAACACACTTACAGAGCTCAGCTATCCCTTGGGCCACAACCTTAAGTTTACAAGACATTCTACATTACCATCAGATAATTATGTTAGTAACTTAAAGATACACATCAGTATTTTTCTTGGCAAGGACAGGTTTTTAGTGTCACTGGACAGATCTTAACACTGTTCCATGAATTTGGATCAAACCTGTTACAAACTAGCTTTTAGATGAGCACCATATCTATAACACTACTGCAACCTTGGACTGATGTTTGGAGTTTAAATAAAGGCAATGTAAAATAAATGTTTTTTTTGGCATATCAAATATTAACTTAGATTGTTTTAGAAATACTTCAAACTGTAATGCATGTAGACAACTAATTACAGAACATATATTCTATATGAATACAATTATGAAGACATCTATCAATATAAGAGATTTTCTGTTTAAAGCACACACTCAATATGGTCTTACCTGCTCAATTCAACAAATGACAGATGCAATTGCTATATTTTGTAAATAATATATACCTTTAGATTTACGAACATGCACTTCTGTCCCACAATGTACAGTGGTCTGGGCAAGATGACAAGAACAGTGGACACTGCAAGCTGACCACGCGTAAAGATATTCATAAAATTTAAGTTAATACCAAAAACTTATATTGTTAGTTCTTAAAGTAGATTATGGAGAATCATAAACTTAAACGCTCCAAGGCTGCGGGTCAAAACTTCTACGAAATGGTATAAAATCAACGGATTTTGGTATGCATCAATTGTTTAGTGTTCTCGTTTAAAGAAGAACTCAAAATAATAATAAAAAATGACAATATCACTAAAATTCGAATATTCGAGCTCTCATTTTGACTTTATTATTAGTATGCATGAAGCGAGTCTTAATTTTCTTCGGAATTTTTGGTATTGTACGAATGAGTAAGTGCTAATATTTATTAGATCTAGTTGTTTAAGAGTACAATACTTTTGAAACTCTGAATAATAATGAAAATATCATTCATTTCTGTGAACTCGGGTTTATATTCGCGAATATAAGTCATATTCAGTAGTCATACTAAAATGAAAATTAATACGACATAAATTAGCCATATTTCTTCCTAAGATGATAGCAGAAACATGGCCTTTTTTCTGATTTTGGGAAGCGGCCGCTAATTTATAAAAAAAATGAGTCGCGAATTCTTCAGAATTGTGAAAAAATGAGTCGCGAACTTTCTATAATTGTGAAAAAAAAAACGAGTGGTGAAGTTTCCAAATTGTGAAATTTATTGTTCCATGATTAAATGTAGTAAATGCAAGTTTATAAAATTAATTAAATCTTACAATACTTGGAATTTCCATAACATTTGTATTTACCAACTGATTTATTTATATGTATAAGTACCGGTAAATATTTCGTTTCATTCAAATCTCATCCGAATTTGTGTATTTTCCGAACCGATCAAAATCAATTATTCAAACCATAACATTGAAGTGAACCTCTGTCCCGAACTAAAAGCGATGTTATTGATATTTAAATGATTGGTCGGCTCATGTATAAGACCCGCCTTTTTCATGACGTAATCAAGAAATTTAGCCAATTGCGATTTATTGCAATTTAATTATGGCTCACCTTCATCGCACATGACAAACGAGGCGTTTACATTTTATGTAAACTAGTACAGTGCAATGATCAGCAAAACTCGTTGAGTTAATATTTAATATGATGCAAAAGTGCGTGAAATAAATCAATTTAGCTCATAGGGCCTACATGTCCAAAACACACTAGAAATCAGAACACATGTAAAATAATGATTCATATTATGTATGTATTCAATAATGTCGATTTAGTCTTTTGAACTTCTTTTATTTGGAAATATAAATATCGCCTACCATTTAACTGAAATAATGGCCCTTGGATTATTTTTTCAATATACTTAGTATACAAATCATTTCTTGTGAACTCATATCTTCTTGCAATTTCAATGGATTTCCATTCAAACTCATGGACATTCTTCAGGGCGACATGCAGTTGTGCGTTAATGCGGAAGTTATATATTGCCTATTATTTAGGAAGTTATGGCCCTTAGAATATTTGCCTGTATTAACCCCCATTGTACAGGAATCTGTCGGACTCTACCTAATCCCTCCATACAGAGGCTATATACTTATGTGTAAAGTTAATTCATGATAACAATTCACTGTCTCAGTAAAACGGCTATTACCGTCAAATACAGAATGTATATTAAAAATAAAGTTTGCATTAAAGAATGCATGTATGTTTTCTAATTAATAAAGAACACAATAATTGATATGTTGAATAAGGTTGAGAATGTTATTTTGATCGAGGCAATTTAAAAACACGCTTGTAAGTGATAATATTACTCTATTATATCATAAAAATATCCCTGTAAATATTTGGCAAATATGATGATCTTCTAAACACATCTAGAATATCAGAACAATACTACGGAATTTCCATAACATGTTATGTTTTGAAAGATCGATTGTGTATATTTGTAAAATCTCATATTGAAATATATACAGTTTAATTCGTTTCAACTCGCCATTTCAACTATGTTTCTGTTTCTGGATTTCTTTTCATTTGCATTGTTTAGTCTTACAAAGTACGGTGTGCCATACCAGACATAATGAAATTTGAGCCATGAATACACTATATCTAAAATAAATAAACACAATCCTTATCAGTTAATTCATTGTAAATTGGTCATCACTGGCCTAGCTTCTGATAGGATCTTCTCCAGAAATGAGATACACGGTAGATTCGCTGCAGCCAATACACAACTCATAGTGAAACATATTGTTATTGAAAAAACAAAACAAAACATACGAAACGTCAGTATAACCATCATGTTTCTTAACATCATTTGTTCCATCGCCCGTAAACAAAGGAGGACGAGAATATTAATGGCACTATCCGCATGCCGTACTTTGATAAATTTGTTAGGATTTTCAGATAAATTTGTTGAGTACCCAAACCGAAATTTTCATAAGCATCACACTCGTATCACTTATATGCAACGTTATGAATGCCCAAATAACGATAGTTTGGTCACGCTTTGGTCAAGATTTGTACCCGCCTCGGCCCCTCCCCTGTGATAACCCCACCAGTTTAATGTAAAACTAAAGTGGTGGTATGCATGCGCGATAAGGATCTCCATCCTGCTTTGTCTCCAAGACATAAAATGTCACATTTTCACGAGACTGAAACTTATTTTGCTCAATTTCTCTTGTATATATTGAAAAGGGATATATTATCATTTATTCACATCAAATCCTGTTAATTGTACATTAAACCATTATTACATGTTGTTGTGTTCGTTGTCGGTGCAAACGACATCGGCACAAGGATCCTGATTCGAGTTTTCGATGACATCGTGGCACTCTGTGAAGGAGTACACGATCTTTGATAAGACGGTCCACAGGACCGGTATCTTAAGGTCAAGTTTGTTTACATGCATACCTTTAAACAATGATTGTTTTTGTTTTCCCCAAATTATGTATAAAGCCAAAATGAGAAGATCAATGTACAAATTTATTTAACAAAGAATTAGAAAATTAACATTTTCGAAAAAAAGCTACCAGCTTTGTTCACATGTTTGTTTACATTTTGTGGCTGTTTTATCAGTGGTATAGATTTGTTTACTATTAGCCTATTAACATCAAGCTACCGTTGGGCAGAGTTTGAGAGGTCGCATATAGAACTGGAGGGTATGGGTTCGAATACCGCCAACATCAGGATGTTTTGAAATTCGAACTAAGACGTATAAACGCAAATATTTTAATAAATGGGACATTGAGATTTTGGCTATAGTTGTACCTTCAGGATATGATATTAAATTGTTAAAATGTTATTTGACATCAAACAAGCTGACAAATATGTCTCGTAATAAGTCAAAATTGTATTCATATTACATTTTTTCATTTAGAATTTGTATCACTTTTTTGTAATACTAATAACACATATGCTGTTCCTTTTATACTTTAATTCAGGCAGGTTATCGAAATATTAAATCTACGCCGATTGTCTTTTTTAATTTGTAATATTTGTTTATCTTTAAATATGTTATATTTGATGATTCCCTGCCATTGCCATATTTCATTTGCGGGTATGTTCTTGGCAAAAGGCAGAATGCCGGATTGCCAATAAACTATTAAGACGCTTGAAGCATTAAAGACAATGCATGTCTTAGTTTTGTTGAATGTTCTCATTGTTTTCATAATCGGTCATCAAACATCAGTATAACACTATATTTCATCTTTATGAGACACATGAAAAGACTTACATTGAATTAAATGCAATGATTCACTAACCAATGTCGGTCATAATGAAAAGTTTTTGTCGGATATGTTTAATCCACCGTTTTATTGTTGTATGCAATGAAACTGTTGATAGAAACTGTCGTAGTTTTGCAATATCCTAATGTCTGGTTTTGTAAACAAAAATATAATTTGAAGTCATCTTTTGAGAGCGCAAGTGAAAAAGTTGTTTTTCAACAAGTTTCACTTAGTATTCTGTTATCATACACACGCTTCATTTATTATTCATGTAGCGTATAAACACGCTTTGGTTAAGAGCGCGAGTAAAACAGTTTTGTAAACAAGCTTCATTTATTATTCCATTAACGAAACCACGTTTTATTTATTATTTCTTGAACATAACCACGTTTCATTTATTATTCCGTGAGCAAAGGGCTACCGCTGAATTTTAACAACACCTTTTAAGAATGTTTACGCGTTTCCAAAACAAGAAACCCTGTTGGGGAAACTACAATGTTCGGGCCAGTGATTCTCTTCTAAATAATGCATATATTCTAGTGCTGTGACTTATGACAACTTGACTAACTTTTTATTCCGTTAAGTCATTAAGTTCGCAAGTTATCCATTGCCTAACAATCCAAACTAAGCCGCATCATGCAAAAATGGGTCTTATGCCTTATGCGGCCAGCGGTGCTCCAAACCTCACAATCGCACATTATTGTCCAGAACTAACCTGTCCGCTATTAAGGGTTCGTGGTCTCATTATCGGGCAGGGTAGCTCCTTACAGACTAAGCGAATGCGCAGGCTTGTCTTGAGCTACTCAGGCCGCATATGGCAGAAAACCTATGTTCGCATGAATTGGGTCAAATTATGCTCAATTCGTTAATGTACTCAAATATAGCGGGTACAATTATCATGACACTGCATTTCTTAAACGTTGATTTTGGATGCAAAATACAATTGCAATAGGAAATATGCGAAGAAAGAGCACATAATCAAAATGTCGTACTACAGTTCTAAAACCATAAACAATGGAATTTAAGGAATATATCATATTAAAAAGTTAAGCGTTGGGGAAACTAACATACGTTAAAATGCATAAGTGCATAAAGCACGCCATGTAATAGTTAATATTTTATTCGTCAATAAACGTGTATAAAAGTTCCTAATAGTTCCTATTATAAATGTGCATAATTAAATTAGAATCGACATTCAAATAATATATTTATAACTTTTCAGTACAATTAGTTTGCCACAACACTCACACACAAATGCATAGGCATCTAGCGTTTTAATTCGAAATGTTAACATCAATCAGTGAATATTGCATGGAGTTAATAGTGAAAAATAATTATACCACGAAATAATTTGGGATATTCTCGCCGACAGTTGAATGGATTTTTCTTTAAGAAACTCGATTTTCGTTTAGAAGATACTCTCTTTACACTTAAATTTCCATGAAAACGGAGAGTTTTGTCCCTGATAAGCACGGTTATCTCAAAGCGCGGATCACATGCATGTCATGCGCATTGATGAGACGGAAATTAACAAACAACTATGCCCTTAATAAGCAAGTGATTATGATGACTTTATCGTATTACGTGAACAAGTGAATTTTATTAACAATTAATCAAGAAATAACGCTAACAAATCCACAACTTTTCTGTAAAAATCTCAAACAAGTTATGTGTGACTGTTTTGTTAAAATATTGATGTGAATTACCGTCAGTTGATAAAATACGGTTTGAAAGTTTATGCCTGCAATTATAGGAGGGTTTTCTCATAAATCCAGAGGATAAATAACATCAGATTGCAAAACGTTAACGAAATACGGTGCAACGGTAATAAACTATTATGCAGATACACGAGTGTGACGGTTTTATTGCATTGTCATTAAAAGTAGTGAATACCTGTAATAATAACATGCAGCTAATTTGACTCATCGGAAAAATTAGTTAGTGACTTTTCAATATCAGATATGAGCCTCGCTCTTTGAAAACCGGGCTTAATGCATGTGCGTAAAGTATCGTCCAAGATTAGACTTTGCGGACTGCCCAAGCTAATCAGTGAGGTAACTTTCCGCTATCACGGATTTTTTCGAAAGTATCTGCTTGACGAAAATCCAGTTTAGGTGGAAATTTTGTTCCTTATAAAAATGTGCAAACTACAAAGGCTAATCTGGGAAGACACTGTATGCACGTGCATTAAGCTCGCTTTTCTCAGAACGCGGCTTATGAGTCATGTTCAACAAGTCGCTACAACGAACTCTTGAATTATTTACTACAGTCCCGCAGGTCTGAATATGAACATAAAACCTTTCAGGTTCTAGTCGAACCGCCGCCTAAACAATGCTACGAAGGTGTCATACAGATTTCAGCTGTCGTGATAATGGAAAAATAAATAAAGCTTGTTGGAAACCAACTGTTGTTAGAAATAAAATCCCCTGAAAGTTAACATCATGTTCATAGTTTTTTTCAAACCCACACAATACAATTTTTCAGTGAATCATTACAAAACGTATAAATAATTTATGGTGAACTGAAGTTTCTATGAATGCCTTAACAAAGCTACGATGTGTGAAATAAATACAAAATATGAAATGAAACATATCATACAATACCGTTTTATTATGACCGACAGTATGACCGTATGGTAAATTATTACATTGGAAATTTAATTCCAGGCGAGTCCTACTCCATAATAAAACGGACAACCGTTGTACTGCTGATGTTTGATGACTGACTCAAAGACAACATTCAAAGAAAGAAACAAACTACAGTGACCAGCAAGAATAATGAATACTCGTTGTTTGATCCCTAGTCTAACTATTCAATAGTTATAATAAATTAATAATTATATAGATTAAATGTCAAATACAATAAAAAATAATACTTATTGTTTGCTCCCTATTCTTAGTATTTAATGTTTATAATATATTTACAAAGATGTCAATTACAAACATTATTTATAATGAAATTCGAATGACCTCGACAGGAAAGATACACATATTTAAACGTACTGTATGTAGCCAACTGAAGAGTGTCACATTCCCAATCAAAGCGATTATCACGACGCAATAATTCATCGATTAATCCAAACCGAGGCGCGCGATGTGCAATTCTATAATTGTGAGCAATGTCTGTATATATTAAGCGGTCACTATAAAACTGGGTATCTCTTATCCAGAGGGTTCATTTTAGTCATCTTCTTTCGTGTGGATATGATTTGGTTATAAAAAAAAAATATGTCTGGACAGGTGCACGTTTTAGTCATGGTCTTAATAAAATTTGGCCGAGGTCTTTGACGTCGTGAATCTTTATATAAAACAGATCGCACTGACAAAATGGTTGACATTGACATAATTAGCTCTAAACGTCTAAGGCAATTTCGACGAAATCACAGCTTTTTGGAAACGGAGGACACGAAGAAACAGGCGATGATTTACATTTACACCGTACAAACTTGACAGCATTTAAAAATATGGGACGTAGACTTCAGACTTTAAGTGACATTTAGTACAAAACAACACATTCGAAAAAATAAAATCGATTCTCCGTGGAACGGTCGATATCAAACATTCGGGATTTAAAATTGCTAATAGCCTTCCGAAACATCACTCATATCACAGGTAACAAAATATGTATGTAACATTAACTTAAGGTAGTGGGAGCCTCATGGGTACTTTTCCATTTTTTTTTATTAGTTCCACAATGTAAATTGTATAGCACAAGTTATTTCAAAACATTAAAAGTTTTAACCAGTCAGCTTGTTTACTTTTTATACTTGTTTGGATACACATACCCCTTGATTCGGTTGGGAATTTTGTATAAATTGACCCTATATCCAAAATGTTTAGTTTTTGTAAATAAGCATGCAAGACTCAATATATAATTTTATTTGGGCAATATTTTTATATAATTTAGAATGTTGTGTCTAAAACATACGAAGCGGACGGACGGGCGAATTACAAAAATGGCAGTGCGTATTTTCACTGCATAGACGGGACTATTCGTCTAAAATCACCGCTAAGACGAAACCGGTCGCGTCTATCAAATTAATATTAATGTTTTTTAACCCCTTTTATCTTTTCCGGGTTGTCCATTAGGCATTTTTGTTTGCTAAAAAAAACTAAAAAAAGACTGACTTTGATCGCGATTTACAGGCTGACTCTGACCCTGCCATACAATATTTTTACATTGTTAGAAACTTTTGAGGTTTTTCTTTATAACGGTACCATTATAATTCATATCGGACGAATAATAATGCATTTATAACCATTTTTACCTTTTCCGGGTTTTACCTAAAAGATTTCCGGGTTTTCCGGACATTTCCGGGTTTTATACCTTCCCATATACGTTTGGTTTCAGCCATGCTTTCAATTTGTGCGAAAGCAAGCGCAGATGAATTTCAAATATATAAACCTTTTTGCATTAGCTTTATTTTTAGACAGCAGTTAACAAAAAAAAATGCTTTCCTTTGTAATAAATAGAAATTCCCAATTTATACAAATCGCCACGAACGGGCGCTGACATCTTGTGTATTGTTGAATACACGGAGTTATAATGAAAGCGCCGATGGTATTGAAAGTCTGTTGGCAAGATACAGGGACGTTTCTGCTGAAGTACATGATAAAGGAACAGTTTACTGAATGAAAATCTAAAAGTCTGTAAAAAATAAAAAAAAATTCTTAACACATAAATACAAATAAATGAAACAAGAAGTGATGAAACACCGAAAAACATCCTATATCAATCGGAAAATCCGAAACACGTCTTGGTATTTTTTGCGCAAGTAAATACCCTGATGTAAATTTTATTTCTGATTGGCTGGACGTTTATTTATGCTCTTGTTTTAATTTGGGAAAAAATAGTTCCCTGTCCGTTGTTTATTTATTGAAAAGATGAAGTAAATATTTCTATAAGTAGTACATGCTCTTTGAGATATTTGTACTAGGTGGTTATTAACGTTATCATTAAATCATTATTAGGTACGAGTCTGGACGACTTTTTCATTCGGAATCTAAGACCTAAGTTTTATCTCTCTTTTTCTTGTTTTGTTTGTTAATTCTCGTTATTCTGTTACGATCGCTTCATTTTCATTTAAGCAGAAAGGAACAATTTGTTCTTGTTGTTGTTATGTTGTTGTTGTTGTTGTTATATTTACCGACCACGTTACTTAAGCAAACTATTACATGAACACTGTATTAAGGAGCACACGTTCTGACGTTTTTCATCCTTATTCAAATTATTCAAAGAATGTCAAACAATATGCAACATAATTTGCAGAAAAATAATTTAATTTGACCCCCTCTCTTGCCTCCCCAAATCGCAAGGTAAATGTTTGCCGTTACAAATTTTAAAGATATTACAGCCCTAAAAAAAATACTCGGTTTTCTGCAAGAAACAAGACAATTATTTATCACTGAAAACTATTTAAAGTAACGTACCCCATTAATAAATACATTGACAAAGTATGTTATCACAACATCAAAAACGACGAAATTCACCTAGTTAAAAACACATTACTAATTATGCAACAAGTTATCTAAACATGTTGGGAACATCGGTTCCCTCATATCGAGCATCTCCTGGCATCGATCATATTGTTTACATTAAGAACGAGGCTCTCGTGATGACGTCACGCGCATGCGCTCCAAGAATTTTGTTTCACTTACATTATTACGCTTGAAAAAAAATACAAAAACAACCATAATGAGGCGATGTGCCCATAATGCTCGAAAGAATAATGACCGATAGAACAGAAACTTGTTAAATTGTAAATGGAAGTTATACAACAGTTTAATTACTGTTTAAGTTGATATACAATATCTTCAGTGACTCAAATTTTTAATTTGAGTTGGCCTAAAGCATATTGGAATCGAGAACTCTTCTTTTACGGTGTGACGTCTCGATACGAGGAAACCACGTGCGTAGTGAATGTTATTGCGGGTGTGTATGTTACAATCGGCTTTGCGTGGTTAAACAAATCACTAATCAATTTTGACAAGGATTTAACGGGAAGTAAATACATTTTTGAAGGTAAATCATTTACTGTTGCAGTGTTTGCATTAATTCAGAAATTCTGTTACTTGTTTCCTTAACCGCTCGATACGCAATAAATGGAGGATATTTTTTGGAATGATGGCATCTATGAAACAAGTTGTTGAACTACGATAATTTAATCAAAATCTCGTTCCCATCCAAGTTTTGAAGGGAATTGTTCACAGATTTTGTCATTTTCTTCAAATGTCATTAAATATAATTGCTGACAAATCTTTAATGTTTTTAATAGTGTTAACTAAGTTTTATAGTAAGAAAAAACTAATAAAACAAACAAACTAAACCTGATGTCGCCGGGATTCATACCCCGTGTCCTCTGAGACCGTAGGCTAATGCGATACCACTGCTTTCATGAAGTGCCGCGAAACATGACACCTATGGTAAACGTTGTTTATATTGTCTGCTTACATCCGGGCATTTTTCCGACCGCGCAAACACGCACCCGACTGCGAGACGTGTTTCTGATTTTAAATCTATAGTCTATTGGCAAAATGCCAACATACTAAAGCATGTCGTATGCCGACAATTGCATGATGACAACCATTTGGAAAAGATATTGCGCTGTATTTCAAGCCCGAGACAATTAATGTATGCATCATGCGGTTGGGCAACAGTATGCCCTTAATTGTAAGTTTAACATTAATCAATACGTAAACGTTATTTGGCGAATATGATAAATGGTGCTACCTAATTTACGGACACACGCTTATTTGATGGCTGTTTGAGATAACAAGGGTTATAAATGTCTGCACGTTATCATAAAACAAAAAATGTAAAAGCTTTACATAACACTATGTCATCTGTGTTGTATTAATATGATAAAATGTGCTACCTAAGTTACGGGCAAAATTAATTTGATGTCTGTTTAGGATAACATGGGTAATAAATATCTGCACGTTTTCGTGTAACACAACATTGAAATGCTTTACATTACAATATGTAATTGAGCAAAACAATAAAATGTAAATTGTTTTTTGATGAATTAACCAAAAACTAATTTCTGAAGTTAGGCTTTAGATATAGCAACCTCTAGCACTGTTATTATCTCTGCCGAAATTTCGGAAGGGGATATAATAATAGTCTCCGTCCGTATGACCGTCCGTCTGTCCGTCCGTCCTTCCGTCAGAAACTTTGTCCAGAGCATGACTCCAAATTTATTCAATGGATTTACTTTAAACTTAGAATATAAACAGATGGCAGCTAAAAGTAGTGCAGTGACCAAGAACCATAACTATATCTACCTTAGTTTTTGAATTATCTCCCTTTATATAATTTCAAAGTATTTTTTTGTGCGGAGCATAACTCTTAATCTACTGAAGGATTTACTTGAAACTTGAAATATAAACAGATGGCAAGTAGGAGAAGTGCAGATACTAAGAACTACAACTATATCTACCTAAGTTTTTTAATTATCTCATTTTATTTAATTTCAAAGTAAAGTTTTGTCCGAAACATTACTCAAAATCTTCTGAAAGGATTTACTTGAAACTTTAAACATAAACAGATGGCAAGTGGGAGGAGTGTAGTGACTAAAAACCATAACTCTATCTACCTTGGTTTTTGAATTATTTCCCTTTATTTAATTTCAACGTAAATTTTTGTCCAGAGTATTACTCTAAATCTACTGAAGGGATTTACTTGAAACTAGAAATATAAACAGATGGCAACTAGGAGAAGTGCAAAGAACATGAAACATAACTATTTTGGTCGTAGTTTTTGAATTATCTCCCTTTTTTAATGTCATAATAAATGTGTATCCGACAACGACCAATTAAGTTTCCTACTTGATAGTGCCCGGGTACTCTTAAGTGTACTACAAAGTAACCGGGATATGGGTAATATATTAAAAAGTACCCCGGAGTATGGCCTTTAAGCGTATTTTTCGTACCCGGATTACAGTAAACATGTAATATATCTTAAGAGTACCCGGGGTACTTTTGAGTAGTACCTGAGCCGACAATGACCAATTTAGACTAAGTAAGGTTCAACAGAAACAGGTTATAATTTCCAAATAGTCAAACTATTTGTATTCTATTATTACGACTGTGTTGTATTGATTTTGTACATTTGCAGGGATGTAATATAGTTTTTAGGACGGAAGGGTCTTTATTTTACTTAAGCTTCAAAAAAGAATCAAGGTGTTGTTCTTCATTATTTTGGTCCCAGGTATAAATCACGGTATATACATCCGCAGCATATGTAAACTGTAAAATATTTGCATTTAATTAATGTAAATAAACTTCATGGAACATTTCTTTCTGGAGTGTTTGCATCCATCTTGAAAGAAGTGCATACCAATCATGCAGTGCGCAAAATCACACCGACGAGAATTGTCACATTTGGACACAATGCTTTGTTTATATCTTCCAAACTGTTAGAGTTAATGCCATGAAATTGTGTGAACTTTTTGTATTTTTCTTCAGTCTACGGAATTTAAAGCTGGCTTAAACTATCGCGTATGGCATAAACAGATTAAACATAACTAGTTTGGCGCTAATAAACAAATACAAGTAGCCAAATTTCAAAGTTACGATGACGATCCATATATTTAGCTAATTGCTAAAAATATATGAGTGCACCTTTCACATTATGTGTGAGACTAACAAAAAAACAACAACAACATAATGATTGTCATGAATGTATTGTTATAAACGAGCATTGTATTAAATTATATATCATACCATATTTAAATTAAAAAAAAATCACCTGAAATGTAATTATTTTATTATTTTTTATGCATGTTCATGTATTGACAGTAACGTTATACTATATGCTCATGGAATGCAGAAGTTAACATAATGGCAGCAGCTGTTTATCTCAACAATACATACTTCCATACTCTAGACCAAGCATAATGAGGTGTATCAGATATGTTAGTAAGGAGTTTCCACATGGACTTGAAATACAACAACCAGATGAGAAAACTACTTCCCCTTCGAATAAAGTAAACTGTGTGTGTGTGTGTTAATAATGAACAAAATGGCAAATTCAGTATGTTCACAAGCACTAAAAAAAATCGCATAGTTAATATGCGATATCTCGGGTGTGTCAACAGTCATCATCAATAGTGTGTTTCACTTGAAAACAGGTCAAGGCCGTCGTGTGGTGCGGACGAAACATGTTGCCCTCACCCGAAAATTATTTATTTGTGTACGAAAATCAACACCTACGATATCCGATTTGTTACATTGATGTTTTTTTTTATGTCCATACCACACTTTCATAATAATGATAATAATAATAATAATACAAATTATCATCATCATCATCATCATCATCATACTAATAATAATAATAATAATAATAATAATAATAATAATAATAATAATAATAATAATAATAATAATAATAATAGTTTGTTATATTATCCTGTTAAAACAAACAACCAAGTCTGAATTGTTGTCTCGAATAACAAGAGACTGTATTTCGTTCACTGATTTCACGACGTAATGCATGCATGATTGTCGTGGATTACTTTATGACCTGGAGCCGTATTCATCAATGTACGTACGTCTCAAATCCTAGACTCTGCTCAAGTTTCTGACTCAGACTCAGACTCCGGCTTACAAAACTTATTTTACGAAAATAGTAAGTTTTAGACTCAGACTCAGTTAGGGTAAGTCTCAAATGCTAAGTCTGCAATGTTTAGACTTACGTAATGACGTAACGTCGTATGCGCGTTAACTTTAGAAAATGGCCGCCGAACGACGCTACTTGCGTTATCAAAATATTAGAGTAAAAAGAGTGCTTTTGGATCGGTCAAACCCGTTGGAGACGTATCGTGATAAAGAACTGAACAAACGGTTTCGTTTCACGCGACCGGGGATAGTTGTTATTTGCAATCTTTGCGAGGATGAATTAAACAGCAATACTATGCGGAGCCTGCCAATTCCGGTCGCCATGGCAGTATGTACCTTCCTGAGGTACATGGCAGTGGCGACCCCCAACTAACAGTGGGAAATAGCACTGGCGTGTCACAGGCAACGGTAAGTTGTGTCTGTGCACAGGTTAGTGACATTTTGGCATCTAAAGTGCCGGAATTTGTCAAGTTTCCAGCTGGTGAGGACGCCGTTCGTGCCAAGCAAACTTGGTGCCATCGCTGGTACGTGAGTATATAGGCGATGTGTGCATTTTGCATTGTTTTTCTCATTTATTGTAAACAACTGTCAAATTCATCATTCTCCGCGTTTGTTTGTTGTCTGCGTGAAATTAATCTCCAAACTTAATGAACGTCAACATGCACTAATTTTATGTATCATTAACTATAATAATGGATATTTTCTTAATAGGAAAACCTTTTTAAAATCGTTTACAAGACATAAACTTCGCATAAATTTTGATTTCATGATTATTACAAATCTATTTAAAGATGTAGGAATTAACCTACAGATATATATATGCCCATGAAAGTTACACTGCCATGACGCATTGGGTAGCGCATCGGTGCTCGTAAAAAAAATTCACTGACTAGTCGGTGGTTCGAAATGACATCATGTGATTTTTTTCCCCAAACATTTTCAATATAAATCATGCCGATTTTTTTATTTTTTTTATTATTTATTCTTGGTCTTTAATGTGATGGGAATTAAATATTTATTTCCAATGTTTATTAATACTTATTCACTTAAAAAGGTGCTATAAATAATTTGTTTATTATACACCCTGTTAAGAAGATATAGGGTACACCTGAATCCATATATGCCTCTGTCCGTCTGTGTGTCTATGTTGTAAATGAGTTCCAATACAACATGTATTTTTGCAACAAATGCTGTAGAATATGCATTTGTTGATGGCAAGTGCATTGTTGTAATGCACTGTATTTGTAAATTAATAAAAACACTCAACAACAGAAATAATATTTTATTCTCACATGCACATATTATTTCATTTTCAATCAATAGTAAAATGATGACATTAAATGTGATTATCAAATTGAGACACATCAGCATATTGCATCTATTCTGACATAAGGCAGAACTTTCATTTAATATAATGCGCATTAATGCACCGACAACAATCCATTTAAACCAATATCTATTTACTTATTAATATTGTAAGTTTTCCAAACAATTGATCAATTTTAAATGATTAACATACCGGTTTTCCAAGTACTTTGGGGTGCATCGATTGCACGCATGTGCATATCAAGAAGCCGGTTGACCATGTAGAAGACTACATAGGGCGAAAGGGCGTTTCCATCATCAACGTTCAGGTTTGGCTTAACAGTTATGTGCAATGCTAAATGTATTCGCTTTTCTTTGATACAACTTTATTTTAAACACAAATATTTAAAGAAACAACTGCATGCTAATTTTAACAGTTTGCCATTTGCAAAATAAGAAACATATCATCAGCATTTTATCAAATACCCATCTTGTTTTCAAAAATACGTCTTATTTTGTTAGTGTTATATAACATGTTTCATGTTAACAGGCTGTGTGTGATGCCAGCGACAGAATAACGAGCTTCAGTGCCAGTTGGCCAGGGCGAACGCATGATGCCATGATTTGGCGAAACTGTGAACTAAAACAGCAGTTTGAGAATGGTGGGTTTTCTGACATTTCACAAATACAAGTGAACACAATTTATAGTTTCAATATAGGTAAAGATTTTATGTGCATCAATGCATTAAAATAATATTCAACACTTGCTCTAAGATAAACAAGTGGAAATAATTTTAACTGTAACATACATTAATCTATAAATACATTTAAATATCCAATTAAGATTCATGGCAATACAATTAATGAACTTAATATTAAAAATTTAAAGGTCAACACGATGGAATTTTGATTGGCGACAGTGGGTATGGCTGCTCGCGACATTTAATGACACCATACCTTAGACCGGCAAATCAAGTTAAGGATCAATTTAATCGTTCCCTGTGCAGAACATATTAAATAATAAAATATTATACAGTGCTTGCTTTGTCAGATGGTATTGTCAGTATAGTTTTAAGAACTGGAATTCCATAAATGCAAGTGAATTATTAACCTTTAATTAATTGTATGCACTTCACTACCCTCCAATTAGAGCTACCCAAGTGTTAAGTTGACAAATATTTAAATGTTCAAGATTTGTCCCAGAAAATTTAAAATATCAATTTTAAGATATCCAAAACTTACATTCTTTCCAATTCATGCCTCTACTTTCATGACTTTCATGACTTGAAGACTCTGAAATAACATAAACAATTATAGTGTCACTTAAACAATCTAAATTAATTTAATCCAGTGATGTTTTCAATGCAATAAAATGGACAACTAATGCTAATATACTATATACTTAAGTTAATGTATAATAATCCCAGGGTTAACTTTTAAACACAATGTTTAATGTTAATTGTATGCATGTTTTTTTTCTTTTATTTTGTTTTATATAAGTGTGTATCTCTATTATATTGTGTACTGTGCTGAATGTGATGTATACAGTATAAGTCATATGGTTGGTATTTTCAATGTGCTGTTTACATATGGTTTGCATATATATGATCTATTTATTTACCATATGTTCTTCACTGCTGGCTGTTGTGGCACTCTCACTGCTTTGTAACGCATATGAAGAAGCTGCAAAAATAAACAGCAAACATTAATTCAAACAGATAACTTTGTAAAACTCTTATGCACATACACTTATGCTGATAATAAATATAGTGTCATGTTGCAATTATGCCTAGATTTGATGTATCTGTAACAACAGTTAATTCAAAATTAATTCAATATAGAAAAAATACTGATGTTATTATTTGTTGATGAAGAAAACATTTATCGTAGCATAGTGTGTTATTTGCTGTTTATTAATAAGAACAAGATGATTTTTGTTATTGTATTGCTGTTGTTGTTTTTATACCCCCGAATGTGGGCACATAGTGATCGCACTGTCCGTCTGTCTGTCCGTCTGAAATTCCGTCACACTTTGCGTTTAGGTTTCGAAAAAAATGGGAAAAAAGGGGGCATATGTCATCATATGGTGACAAGCCTTGTTTACACTTAATTTAAAGTACTTACAATACATAATACAAACACTGATAACTGATAACTTTATTTAATTTCAGTGTGTATATATTATTATGCAATGCACACATTTAATTAGATGCGTAATATGAAATTAATTTTATGTACATGTATTGTTAGGTAAATGTATATGGTGATTTTGTAATGTACCTTTCTGTTCCGGATTGCTCGGTGTTGTCTTTGCGATTGCCGAAAATATCATCTGTGATGCAACAACTGAAAACAACATATACATGATCAATAAAATTATGTTATAAGTTGATAGTTATGTTCATTTGTGTTGTTATTATAGGTTTGGCATTAAATGTATTTTGTTACAAAAAAGTGGATTAATTATTTCAAAGAGTCGCTATAAATATAAGTCAGATCAGTGAACATGTTACATAATACTGACTAGTTCTGTGTAAAGTACTGGTTCTACCCAGGAACGTGACTTTATTATTTTGTAAATATTTTGTAAAATTAATGTGTATACTTTGTAAGTACTAGTTCTACTAACCCTTCCTATGAAACTTAATTATGTTCTCGTTGTATTCATGTATTTATGTGTCAAGTACTGGTTCTACTCAGGAGCGTGACTTTATTATGTTGTAAATATATTGTTAAATTAATATGTATACTTTGTAAGTACTGGTTCTACTGGTTATAATAACACTTCCCAGGAAAAAAACTTGATTTATTGTTATATTCAATTAATATACATTCATAATTAGTACTGGTTCTACCCAGGTTTTTTTGTCTGAAACTATTAAAATTATTACACACATCAGTGTAATAATATTACAGACACTCACTAGTTGTTATCAATATTGCCTTGAGCTAAGCGAAAATACTTTTCAAACAAAAAAGTGCGAACGAACATACAATATTATTTAAGGGCTAAATGTATCTGATAATTAATACCAAAATCTTGATCCGCGACACTTAATGACTGATTGACTCATTAAGTGACTGCGTGAGTGACTGAGTAATTGAGTGACTGTCGTTTAGCATTAAGCATTAGGCACTTAGCGGTTTACATCATTGCGCATTACAATTTTGACACGAATACCGCTCCATAATAAAATGCTACATTATAAATGATAAATTATGATAGCCAAAGAAACATCATTTCAATACAGTCATATACACAGGTTTTTATTACAAGTATATAAAATAAAATGAAAATCTACTTGTTGAAGGCTTTGTAAATTAATAAATATATATTAATACAAAAATTTTCTCAGGTTAATTTTAACGATAAAACCTGAAAATTGTTTACAATGCGTGACGTAGCTGTACATTCTAGCACCATTTTAGCAAAATAATACAGTACCATAAAACATACATTAACCAATGAAAATGCTCATAAGCTTTTTAACCAATGTAAACAATATAAGTTAGTATTCATAGTGATTATATCACATAGAAAACACATATTAGGTTTGACATGAAGAAATATTGAAACACAAACTAATTGCAATTGATATATATTTTTTTTCAACAAATTTAATTAAAGGGGCCGACCAACAGATACAGTGTCGTATCGACGCAAAACGATTTTTTGGGAAACTTCGAGGATTGCTTATATAGCTAAAAAAAATACATCCTTCACAAACATGAGCGAAGATGGTCGAGTGGTCTAGGCGGGTATCTTTTACTCCAGGACTCCAGGAATCCAGGTGTCAGTAGTTTGAACCCTGTTGAGGGTTACATTTTTTCCTTTTTTTAAATTGTATTCTTGTTTTTTTTACTGGAGATTTTTAGTTCAAATGTTTAAATTCATCCATATAAAGCATTTAAAGCATTTAATGACAAGCTTCAATACATGCCAAAATCTGTTGGACGGCCCCTTTAAATGAAAGCATATAAACAAAAAAAGTAATTTATGACAACTTACACCGAGCCTTGGCATGTTGGTACTTCNATGTGGATAGTCCTGCGGGCCACATCATGAGACACGGCAGTATTACCCGATGTGGATAGTCCTGCGGGCCACATCA
Source organism: Dreissena rostriformis (assembly GCA_007657795.1). Classification (NCBI taxonomy): domain Eukaryota; kingdom Metazoa; phylum Mollusca; class Bivalvia; order Myida; family Dreissenidae; genus Dreissena; species Dreissena rostriformis. The sequence goes on along the minus strand of VMBQ01001408.1, from coordinate 13,667 downwards.
TGAGACACGGCAGTATTACCCGATGTGGATAGTCCTGCGGGCCACATCATGTTCGGTAGTATTACCCTATGTGGATTTGCCTGCGGGCCACATCATGTTCGGTAGTATTACCCTATGTGGATAGTCCTGCGGGCCACATCATGAGAGCTTTTACGCAGCGGCAAAAGCATGTCAATGAAGCAGATATGCCTTAGGAAACATCGTGCATACTTTCCTAATTTGTTTCCCATTTGATAGGAGTTATATTACTCAATTTATCCTACAGATTAATGATTTTATAGAAGCCATTACGAGCCGTTGAATTAATTTGAGGTTTATACAACAGCTTGCCTTTATACAACAGCTAGTACATGTACATAACGACTCCTTTTTTTGCCTTTCTGACTCCTCGTTCATTTGTTCTTCAATTTGGGTTTATACGTGAATTGAATGTTTACATTCCAGATCAATGTACCGTATTTGAATAAAAGCTATTAAGTAAATGCAAACACTCTTAATATCTATGAAACACAAACAACAACAAAACAGAGAAGATACAATAGCTAGGTATTTATTTAAGCCTAAAAGGCTAAATCGACTTGGTGTATACGTAACAGCATATCAATAGCAACAAGTAATACAAAAAACCTCCACAACATAAAAATTATCGAATCACGAGTATTAATAAATAATCCAGGCTTACCATTCTTACCAAAGAATATACAACATTTTCAATATTTTAACTTTTAAATTTTGATAAATCATAAATTAAAAATGATATACATAAACTATGTTCTTGACATAAAAAAACTGAACAAAGATAATAATTAAATAAATTATTTTAAATTACAGAATCAAATTCATCCTACAAACACAGCAGATTGAGTGGTATTTTTTATGACCATACATGTCATAGGCCATACATTTATGAGCAATAAAAATAATAAAACATAAACGCCGGAAGTGACGTCACCTTAGAAACGTAAAACACTGACTTTACCCCACTGTCGGAAAAGATAAAATCATGATTTCACAATTAATAACACATACTATGACAATGTATAAAGATGGACAACAAAGAATTATTTTTGTTCATAACTTCCTTTGTGGCACTAGCATATTCAGAACAACACGTGTGTCAGATTATCACTACTGTTTCTTGCGTTGAAGCATTGCTAGGTTATCCTTCAGGTTGGATTCGTCCGGACTCAACGGGAGTGCCTTCATGAAAATGACTACAGCCTTGTCCATCTTCCCCCATCTATGATACAGTACAGCTTAAATAGGTAGGATCAGCATTGGGCTTGCAATTTTAACTTTTCCCGCTTGGCGAACTATTTCTGCTTTGGGCAAACAGTAACAGAGCGCTTTTGAATGCAATGTTAAAATTTGTGACGCGCTCTGTAAAAACAGGGCTTAATGCATGTGGGTAAAGTGTCGTCTGCACTTGCTAATCTGGGACGCCAATTAACGCACATGCATTAAGTTGCAAGGTACAAATCAATCAAAAAGAGTGTAGATTTGTTTTTGGTTTCATGTGAGGCTTTAAAGTTCAATATCACGTTTTTCATATTGTATTTGTAATCTTTTTCTACATTTACCACCCTCAAAATTTTTCCAAATATTTTGATGACAAAATTTAAAGTTTATTTATTATAAAATTATTTAAAAATTAAATATGTAACTTTTATTGTGTAATATTCTTAGATCTTAAATAAATCTAAGATTTAATCATTTTCTAAGATAATAACTTTTGTGGTTAGTTCGTTTTTTTCTTGTTGTCTCAAAAGCAACTGTTATCCCAGCTTGTTGGTGTTCTCCAATAACCAAATTGCACAATGTATCAAATGAACACTCAGCATATGAGAAACGTTTTGGGAAAACTGGGCTTAATGCATGTGCGGCAAATGTAGTCCGCACAGGCTAATCAGGGATTGCACTTAACGTTTTTTTGTTGGTACTTTACATTTAAAGGAATTGTCTCCTCAGCAAAAATCAAGATTAGACCGAAAGTGTCGACCATGATTAGCCTGTGTAGTCCGCACAGGCTGATCTGGGACAACACTTAACGCTCATGTATTAAGCCCAGTTTTTCAGGAATCAGGCTCGTACCAAAATTTGCGTAAAACTGCGCTTTGGATGGCTTCAGAGCAATGGCCTTCTCAAAGTGTTCGGCACTCTTGACGTATCTGGCAGCTTGCCGTAGGCGTTTGCGATGCTGAAGTACAGTACTCCTGGGGTAGGTGCTTGAGGCCCTGCTTGGCAACCGCAATGCTCTTGTTGTAAATGCTCATAAGCTTTTTAACCAATGTAAACAATATAAGTTAGAATTCATAGTGATTATATCACATAGAAAACACATATTAGGTTTGACATGAAGAAATATTGAAACACAACCTAATTGCAATTGATATATATTTTTTCAACAAATTTCATTTAATGGGCCGACCAACAGATAAGTGTCGTATCGACGCAAAACGATTTTTTGGGAAACTACGAGGATTGCTTATATAGCTTAAAATACATCCTTCACAAACATGAGCGAAGATGGTCGAGTGGTCTAGGCGGGTATCTTTTACTCCATGACTCCAGGAATCCAGGGGTCAGTGGTTCGAACCCTGTTGAGGGTTATATTTTTTTAAATTGTATTATTGTTTTTTTTACTGGAGATTTTTAGTTCAAATGTTTAAATTTATCCATATAAAGCATTTAAAGCATTTAATGACAAGCTTCAATACATGCCAAAATTTGTTGGACAGCCCCTTTAAATGAAAGCATATAAACAAAAAAAAAGTAATTTATGACAACTTACACCGAGCCTTGGAATATTGGTACTTCTTCCGGCACTATCGTTCACAAGTTCTTGCGACCCCGAATTCTATGAAAATTTAATAAAAAACAATTGTATGATGTATAGCAGTATTTATGAAACGAATTACATTTCATGTTTACCATCATGGCTGTCGATTAGTTAAATATAAACGACATACAGGGTAATAGTTATCGTTGTAAACTTGTAGTAAATGAAAAGTTCATTCGGAAATGTGAAGAGTGTAAACAGAAACGAATAAAACACACCTGGGTACGGATCTAACAGGGTGCGAGATGAAAACTTAAACAATAGACCTTCTTAAATGGTACATTTATCCGTGATAGCACACATATTCATTATTAATACTTAAATAACAATTCACGTGTGCAAATTTTGGAGAAAAAGAACGTGCAACTGTACCATAAAACATAACAAATGTTTGAAACTAAAACACATTCCACAATCACATCCGAAATCCGTAAGTATAATTTGCTGAGTGGTTATGCCCCTTATTTACATAGTGCATTATGCGTCGGTAGTAAAAACGACATCGGTAGCAAATCCAATTGTAAGCTATTGAATACAATATAAAAAACTATAAGGCAGATACTATAATAACATATTACTTACAATGATATTCTGCTCGCCACCTCGTCCCATTTTTTTTCTTCGAATAACAGAAATCTGTTCGGCTGCGATCCCCTTATACTCGCCTAAAGAAGGCTCCAGCGGTCCCACACCAGCGCATTCAAAACAATCTCTGCTGGCTCGGACCAATATGGAGCCTATTGGCGCTTCGTTTCGCTGTCTTCAACCGCCAAATACTCCATTTAATAAGTTATATCCGAAATACTACTAGAGAGTTCGCCTAATTTTGACGTAAAAAAAAATAATCTTATTGAAGTCTTTTTCCAAACGCGTTCGTGAAAACAAATCCTGAGTCTGTCTTTAGTAAGTCTGAGTCAAAGTTTGAGTTTGAGTTCAAGTTTGAGTTTATTATTGATGAATACGGCTCCTTGCCGAAATTACTTTTAGCTTATGTCATAAGAAATATTGTAACACTAATGCCGAGAGCAATTACACGGCATTTAAAGAAACTTATGCGAAAAATGATAAATAATAAATAAATGATTTACGTGTAAGAAAAATTTAACAAGATTCCCGGTACCAATTGAAGGGTTGCTCAATTAATAAATGTACCGTAAAATAATTCATAGATATTAAAAAACTGTTTTCCGTAATACATCAATTGTAAACGACATGTAATATATGAATGGCTGATTTAAATTGTAACATTCGAAAATTGGATTATCTAAGCAATACATTTTTGGCGTTCATGTTATTGGCAATATGTTTATGAATCGACATATGTGAATTGTACAAAATATGGCAGATTAATTGGCGGATCGGAATTCAATTGTTGTAACAACTGATTTAGCCACGCGGGTGAATACAAGGAAAATGTCAATTTACTTATAAATCTGCGTACAATACTCGTTTCGCCTTGGTTGTAAGGGATATCTTTCTTTCCAGATCTGCCCTGGTCTGAATTATGTAGGTTAAAGGATTGAATTGAATTGGTACAACACTTGAGATTTTTGCGAAAAACCACTAAGATTTGGGTTGTTATTTATGATAAAGGAGATTACGAGTCAATCAAAGCTGTCATATATTCGGACACATATTTCGATTAAAGAAAAACGTGTTAACAGCCAATGGGAATGGGTCATCAACCTTGGTAATAACCCGTACGGTGGTGTCATAGACTAACTGGTCTCCAAATCAACCTATCGTAAACGAAAAGCGTCTCTTGTTTTGGTATAATTACAAGTATGACGATTCGGATTGTCGGCAGAAAATGAATGCCACTTATTGCTTCAGGAAACGTGTTCATAATTAAGAAAGACCATTAATTACAAACGTGCTAGTACGCTATTTATTGTAAATGTATTTGTATGAGTAACACATGGTATACATGTTTGCTTGAAAGAAAAAAATAACAATCTGAAATTGTTTCAGAGAGACATCGGTAGTTTATACATTAAACACATCGGTATAATAAACAATATTTTAATTTTATGTAACAATAGCTTTTTAAATGAGTAAACGCATGGATATTCGAATTGATAACGACACATTAGGTTTTTTGCCTTTAATATTGTGTACTTTGTTTCGTGATATGATTTCGTATTATAACGTTTGTTTAATGTACTTGCAGGTTTTTTTTTATTTGACTGAACGTAACACTTTATATTGAAGAGGAATAACGCCATGTAGTTTAAATATTCTTTAAACATGATGGCTACTATACTTTTTTAAACACGATGTTTGGTTCTTGTACTTAAGAAGAACAAAATTAATCAATAATTTACCTAGTAAGAAGGACTCAAATGGAATATCTATGTGCGTCACTGAACATAATCATGGATGTTCGAAACGGTATTGATTAGGACTATTGCTTTCATTAACTATTCATACATTGCTTTGATTTTACAACTAAACGATGGAGACAGTTACACTTATATGGCGGCTGATTTTTGCCATATATACTACACATATGAGCGCTGATACGATGATCGAACGTTTTTGCCAGAAGGTTAAAAACAATTCAATTTATATATCTAAGAAGACAAAGTAACCTCTTTATCATAGCACCAACTAGTTGTAGCCATTTTTGGACCATTTGAACCCATCATAACGTCAGGTGTTCTCATATTAGGCGCGGACACGCCAAATAAGACTAAAGAAATAGCTTTTTAAAGGTCTTTGCTCTCAACTTACTAATGCATTTTTGAGTGCATGTTTCGATACCAGCTTTAAAATGATCTCAGCTGTTTACTGGGATATGTCAACAGCAGGTGTGTAATACACAGATTGTATAGGTAGGGTCAATTAATAATATATAAACTAGGCATTACATTGTTAAGAAGGCCACTGACACCACCGCCTCGCCAAAACAATAACGATCAATTTGGTACATTTTGTGCTGGAGTAATGTCGTGTTAAGCCTATTAGCGGCGCAAACTATCCCAAAACATCATGGCATAAACAGGCAACCATACATATCAAAACCGCTCTTACCATCCCTACGTATTCTGATTATCAGTTTGTTAGAATCACTTCTCACCGAACGTCGGAAAATAGGAAGTTGTACGATTGAATAGATGGCAACAAACATGGATATTACATTTCTTTGGAAATGTCTGATTGTTGGCTGCATATTTATCATCTTTGTGGGACAATTGACCAACGGTCAACAGGGCTCCCAATGCACAAGATTCGAAATGAGGAAGGACTTGACATGTCATGTGTTGTTAACAACTTTTAGAGCGACGGATTTGACAACTTGCATGAGGCATTGTACGGACGATTGTCATGGATTGATATACAACGAATTCGGAAAAACCTGCACTTCATGCGCATCGGTAAAATTTGAAACTGGAAACCCTGAGAAAAATGTGTTGGCGTATGAAAAGGTATTGTAACAGACTTAAATAGCTGCGTATAACTATACAATGTGCATGCATTGGTAGATATTTATTGACACAAATGTTTCAGCCGCAAGTCGTATAATATTTGTTTACAGATTAGTTTAAATGTAATTAACATTATTTGTAACAACGAGAATAAATTTTATTTCATTATGAACTTGGTCCAAACGGAATGAACGGAATATTCTCATTATTTCACGTGATTTTATGAACAATTCTGTCGAATTTATATAAGTCACTTCTGATGTTGCATTTATACGAATTGTGCTTCAACTCGTCNTGAACTTGGTCCAAACGGAATGAACGGAATATTCTCATTATTTCACGTGTTATTATGAACAATTCTGTCGAATTTATATAAGTACTTCTGATGTTGCATTTATACAAATTGTGCTTCAACTCGTATTTTATAAATTGCAAACTTTATCGGCTGCTTGCTATCATTATTTCGACTAAAAATATTTTTTTTTTTAACTTCGGTTAACAAGCAATAAAACCCGATCAGTAATGTTGTGGTAAAAACAACTTTATTTCAATTAATATTTGATTTCCNATAGCAAGAAGTTATGCACATATGATAAAAATGTAAGCGCTGATTAGGTCTCCTTGCCGACAACCCCACTCTATACAGAAGTTGTTCGACAAGAATCCATTGATTTGTACGGAGGCCATGTTATCATACAAGAACATATATATCCATTATTGTAACATTGGTCCAAAACTTAAAAACACTAATAGTTGTTTCAATAAACTTTCTTTTAGGAATAACTGGTCATTGCTAACAAACTGTATATTTTTGTCGTCAATCTTTTTCAATATTTTCTATGATTTAAATTGGAATGCAATATTGATGTTATTTTTTTATTTAAGTATTAATGCAGTTTAAATATTCAATATCGTTTTAAAGTGAATTGTTGAATAACCTTAGCCATTTTCCTTCAGATATATCCTGTTATATATCCTATATATATATTTCATGAAGAGAAATAATTCTCAAATATGCCATCCGTATTTACTTATGATCTATGATCATATGCCATACAATTGAAAACAGTTTTTTATATCTAAGAATAAAGTATGTTGTTGCATTATGATTATATCAGTTTGAGTTTTCCATCATATGTGATAAAGTGATAAATTATTGATATAATAGTATGTAAAAACGTTTATGTTGTAACAGGCTAAGTTTATCTGCACACGCTAATCTGGGACGAAACTTTACGCGCTTGCATTAAACCCCCTTTGCACACAGCGAGGCTCATATATATATATTATTTATATATATATAATATTTATTACAATCAAACTATGTGCTAAATCATATAGCGTGCCAGAAGAATACAGTCCTGAAAGTTATAGACACATGTATTTCACGTGGATCAAACTGTTTTGTTTCTGTTTGGAGATGTTGGAGATCAAGAAAACTAATCCCAATGGGAGCAAACTTTTAAAAAGCCCTGAACTTTACTGTCAATGTAGTCGAGTATCGAGTGTCAGATCTGAAAAGTACCAACAGCTGTGAAACCTTCCCTTTGAAGTAAGTTAACATGCGTTAATGTTACCGCGGACAACCGACGTGGACCCAATACACGGTAATTAATAATTCAAGTCGTGTTTTATTTGTTGTCGTTCGTTGTTATGGCGTAGTGTTCCACATCCGTGATAAAACTGACTAATGTCCATGAATTATGCATAGTGACAAAAATATCAAGGGTAAGATGGTTTCAAAAAGGACGTGTAACCTGCATACGTTTACTGACTGGATGGATTCGAACTCGGATTTAACAGTTTTTTTTTAAGTTCATTTATGTCTAGTATGAGAGTTCAGTTTAGGATGCGAAGACTACATCGACGCAACCGAATTTAAGGTCGACACCATCCTGAAAAACGAAACTTATTATTCTTGTTTTATTCCTTTGTTAATCGAGCGTTCAATATAGTTCACGTACTGCATGGTCGAATTCTTCTTCAGGTCGCATTGCATATTTAACAACAACTTACTTTTTAGCAGTTCACGTGCGTAAAATTTCGTCATATAACTTTCTCTGGAGTCAATGCTCCCGCAAAGTATTTTCCAATTTCAATAAAATATTGACAAGCGTCTTCTCTGGACATGGTTTCCACACACAATCAGCTGTACTGCATTTTAAGGCTCTCCGAAGATCTGGTTTTAAAATTTATACAATATTCACATGGTTTTGGAAACGGAGCGGTTTCATGTGAATACAATCTCATGCCTACGTGCGTACAACAAAAACGTTTTATCTTTTAATAAATAAATCATGTTGATTCATAAAAATAAATTTACATGCGTGCATGATCTCTCAAAGAACATATTCAACTTTTGAAGTCATGAACGTCAAAATCGGTTTAAACGACACAGTGTACCTGTAATTATATTTTAAATATCTCTACCCGTGATCCATTCTTTTAACAAAGCAAAGCATAACCGAGAGCCGTTGGATATTGGATTATTCTAGATTGTTCAATATGCTTTAAGAACTTTCAGTGGCAGACACATACAAATTATGAATAAAAAAAAGGACTCAATGTACCGTACTCAATTATTATAAAAAGAATAAACTCGCAATTCAAACTGTTCATAACATGTCAGCAGCGTTTTTAACGTAGACTATTCCTTTAAATTGTAGAGTAATCGAACGCGTATTTAGTTTTTCTTGCACGCCAAAGATAACGTGCTTATTTACTTAGGTTGCAGCAGTATCACATGATGAATAAATAATACATATCCAGAAACTTTATCAGGAGATAAGTTCCTTTAACCATCCGTTAATTTTCTTTATTGAAATATATGCGTTTTGTCTCCCTTTTAACGCGGCAATATTTATTTCTTGAATCTTTTTTTTTATCTCTTGTTCGCGTCGCAAGGACAACGTTTATACTTATTCGATTTTTGATTCAGTCTATATTCCTCGTTAATCTACAATGTTTCGTCACATATTTAATTTTATCTCGGTTACTGCCTGTGTGAACATTTTAACCGTTAAGCTGAAAAGAGATAAACGGCCACCGGAAAAACATTGCGGGACCGAAATTTTGCAAACTTAAGTACCCTTTTTATGTAAGAGTTGCCTCTTTGAGATAAAGAATGCGATAACAGTCTTATTTTCGATCAATCATTGGTTGGTTTTTCTTTAAAAAAAGCGTTTCTTTCACTTTAAAATTTATTAGCATTTTAAGCATTGTAAATGTGTGAAGGGTAACCCGCCCTTGAGTCGTTCGGGTTAACGGTAAAAGTCTATAATTACAAGCTCTTCGACCAATGCCGGGAGTCATCTGGTGAAGGCTTATACAGTCGAAACCCGATGGCACGAACTCGTCGGGACCGACAACAATAGTTCGAGCCATCCGGAATTCGAGCAATCCGATTTCTCATATACTTTTGTTTACATACAAAAGTCTGCAATACATTTTCACCTCCAGTCGAAGGGTATTTATACTTCCTTAACTGCGAACTACTTTCTGCTTTTGAATTAATTATAACTCAATATATACTTAATATTCGTATTAACCAATATGTTTAAACAGTTTCGTTTTCAATCAAAACATATCATATTGTTAAGTATATCAGGACGTGTTTACGATTTAGCCGTTTCAGCCATAATACAACTGCATCTACAAAACACGCAAGATTGTATACAACATGTCATCTTTTTCTCAAACCAATTCTCAAATGAGTCGATGACATGTTTGTTTGCAATTTGTGACATCAAATAGTGCGTGCCTTTAATCAAAAGGTCCTAATCGATTAACAGTTTTATGCAACCCGAAGCGAGTTCGAGCCAACCGAACAAAACATTATACGAATATATAGCAATAGAAACAAAAATAAAATATTCGGTGGTTCGAGGAGAGGTCGAGCCAACCGGAAATTCGAGCCAAGCGAGTGCGAGCCATCGAGTTTCGACCATAGTATCATAACTTATGAATCAATTTTTCATATAACCATTTGGTTTCCCGCTTATTTCATTATAAAATATTATATTGTCAATACCCACCGAATTCGCCAATGAGTCAAACACATTCGCCCTTAACACGGACACACATTCTTCTTAAGCACCGATTAGATTATCCATTCCCTAGATTTATAATAATAATTTAAATATTCACAGTAACAATCCTGTGTTGAATTTTTAAGTTTATTAATGTGTCAACATGCTGACCAACATAAGTTTTTAAAACGAATACAAATAACATGGTCACATCTAGAGTTTACTCGTACTTTACAGCAATGGAACCATTTGTAGCACCGGGTACAGAAAAGTACAAAAATATTAAGANAAGATTATAATCCAACATTTGTTTTTGTTCTTTAAATAACGTTGTACTTATACTGTACACACTGGACCGATACACGGTACGGAGTTGCTAACGTAGTAAACAGCGCTTCATATTTGCCTCCTCAAAATACGTTTAATAACTTAAACAAAGACAACTGCTTATTTATGTGGGAAATTAATTCATTGTCACAATTCACAAGTTTCTATATTTCCGAAAATTGAATGTATAAACTTCGAAGTTATGCTCGTATATTGTGTTATATTTTGTATTTATCTATTTCGAAGTTATGCTCGTATATTGTGTTATATTTGGTATCTTTACGTTAATATATGTGTGACAAGCCTATTAAAATTAAAAATAATGTGATGGTAACAATACATGGTTATACATATGATATTAACATTTCGTGCTTGAAACCCCATTTGTATTCGTGTTATTCTTTTTTTTTAATTTGAATGTATTTCTATATTTCCATATCATCATTTCAAAATGGGGAACATAGTCAGCTGTAAAACGTAAATAGAAAAATCAAAAATACACTTTAGGTAAACGTAACAAAGTTGTAAAAACTACTTATGGATAAAGGTGTGGATGCGTCAAATATTGAAATAACCAATGGTTTTCAAGTTAAAATTCCAATGAAATTCTCAACACTATTCACTTTTTACAGAAATAGTTAAATATATAGTGAATACAACAACAAATAGAATCTATAAATTAGAATTACCTATATAGACGGCTGGTGCAGTTATACAATAGCACCTTGTACCATTTCTGTAACTTAATTAAACAAGAACATTACATAAATGGATGTAGTCTGTTTTCCGGCAATATAAAGCGCACAACCATAACATGTTCGTCAGTACCGAAAGCAGAGTTTGATGACACATATAAAGCGACGTTTGCGTTTCCAATTATAAAGATAACTATTGCGTATTTTGCCAATATTAATATGTCTCGGAATCTGACCTGTTGGTTGTTTGGCGATACGAATATGTTCGCGTACTATGGTTAATGTTTTTTTCGTATATTATCCAGCAATATTTACTTTAAAAAATCATGCAAACACTGGAGCTATGAAAATGCAAAAAAAATGGAAATTAATTCAGCTCATCATTGGTGATTGCACAATATCATCAATGTATTGAGCATTTCGTGACTGTCCATACAAATAACTACACTTAGACATGTTGGTACACCTGCAATGATTTTAGAAAAGACAATAGATGGCATCTTTCATTTAAAATAGAGGAATTGAATATCTCACAACAAATATGCCGAATGCAGATGGTAACCATATAGTAGGTTATGTGTAGACTAATATGGTTTTATATAACACATATTTATCTAAAGCAACGCCTTGTTATGTTTTGTCACTTAATAGTTCTTGATTTAAGTTTGTGCCACGTTTGTCTACCAAAAAAGCAATTGATATATAACACAATAAAAAAGCTACATCCCATATATTGACCGATGTCAAGTTCAAGAGAGAAGTATACGTTTTAATGTTTCCAAATTAAACTTTCGGGCTTCGTAATAAAACTCCAGTACGGACTTCAAAACTGGTATTTACACCTAGTGTTTGACCTATTATCAACAGAATTAAATAGTTACTTCAACACAATCGTAGTCATTCATACTTTTGTTTTGTTTTCATAGATGTTAGAACTAGTTTAATTTACTATACTGAATTCATAAGCAACTTAAAGTAAAAGTAGAAAAAATAGTTTACTTAAAACTTTGAAAACTATTTATTTTCTTCTTGCGAGATATTTCATCGCTTTTTAAGAGACTGGTGTAAATACGTATATTTGATCTATGATAATGTGCAATCATATTACTTTGTGCATCAATTGTTGAATTTGTTCATTAAATTGAGCTTATTTAAATACTTTTTCATTATAATTAATGCTGAATGAAATAGATTATAGATTTTTTTTTATTTTTTAGCAAAGAACTTTAGCATATGATTTCATTTTCAATTTCACTGTTCATCAGAAGTGCTTCAAGTCTTGAGTTTATATTTGTCCGTTTTTCTGTTAAGAACTTGAGTGCATGATTTGTTTTAACTTCACTTTTTATCCGAGTTTATTTTAGTTCAATGCTATACAAAGAAATATAGAACAATCCCAGCTACCGCTCGGTTCGTGTCAGTATTTCCTTCATTTAACAGTAGAGTACACACGGGAATTAAATACCATTCAATATTTATGGTAACAAATCTGAACATGAGCTGGTGATTTTAATATTCAACGTCAAACGGAATTATATTTGGTGGATGGTGGTTTTAGAATTTATTGTTGGAAAATGAATTGCAACATGATATACCCTAGGGTGATATTGGCTTGTGGTATTATGTGTCTAGCTTTGAGGCCAATAACATCGAGGGTTCACGACTAAATCCTGTCCGTTACCAGTCATAAGAATTGGAATCGGAAATCAAATCCATCGTTAGAAGAGAACAGTAAACAATTAGTTTTACAAGTAAATATAACCATATTTAGCAATGAGTAGCAATGCATTTCCATTCTTCCTTTCATTTATCTGCGTAAAGACCATATCGCAAGTCGAATGAACATTTGTAATCAATTAGTTTTAAGGCAAATCGCGATATCCTCATTATTATTATTATTATTATTATTATTATTATTATTATTATTATTATTATTATTATTATTATTATTATTAGTTTGAAAATATTGTAACCCTGCGTTAATGCATACCGCATAACAACGTCTATATTCTCATAAACCGGCGATTAAAAGGTCAATGTAATAGACTGTTATAATTCCGTTCCTTTCTAGGGATATATAAAATTAGTTAAATAGCAATATTATTTTTCCGTTTATTGTCTAAAGCGTGCGATGTTGCGCCATTCAGATACAACAGTTGCAACATACCAAAGAAAACATTTATGTCTTAACAATGATAATCTCCATTGAAGGAGAAGAAGCTAACTGAACCTTAAGCAAGAATATTTAAACATGAGGTGTGTATTTGAACATAAAAGGTTGGCATACAATGTGATTGAAACACAAAGATAATTTAAATATTGTCTCACAACTCAAAAACAAACATTTAAA
>VMBQ01001407.1:138566-194872 GCA_007657795.1 Dreissena rostriformis | reverse complement strand
GCTAAGGTTGGCACAGACGTCGTTTCACACTATATCCCTTAATTACATGGGTACCAGCTTCCTGTAATATGTCCTGGTCCTTCAGTTTGATCACTATGTATGCAACACTTATATCAGATGAAAGAATGGTGTTAGATTCATTGACCCTTCTTTTGGGCGAAAATATGACCGAATGTCCATAGTGACAGATAAACAGCTGCTTCATATCACGGTTTTGAAGTGTACTTGTACGCACTTCACATTCTTCTAACAAATTTAATGCAAACTCTACACTATCACTCATAGTGAAACATTCATCCTTTACCAGAAGACTGTCAATATAAGACAGGGTGAGATTGAAGAGTTCACGCTTGATGTTAGTTATGACCAGTTTGACATAATCAGTAGATTTAAAGTTACGGTAAAATTTCGTAGGTTGCTCTGACGCCATACGTTGTAGCAGTATAGGTGTGCAGAGATGACTGACTTTATACATTCATTTTGGTTGTTGTTCAGACGATCAGCCACTCTTGTGAAGGTATATAGATTATGGGTGGTTAGTGTGTTGAATGGGGATAGTGTATCGTGCAAGGCGTAGGAATTTTATCCGGTGAGCCGGGCCCGATAAACTTTTCGTATCTAAGACACTAACCATCTATTATGTTATCCTAATGCTTCCATTTTGGGATTTTATTTCAAGCTTTTCTGTTCATGGATACAAATGATAAACGTCGATTTAACTCAATAGCAATCGCCATTAGTTAGTTCCAGCATGTGATATAGGCAATACACACGTCACGTGTCAACTAACCGAATATAACTTCGTTTATCCCACACCCTTTTATCCGGCATTTAATATGGCAATTGACAGGTAAAAAAACATCATGTAATACAAAATGACAAAACAATCACATGAGTAATGGCCTTTCGTCTCGCTATGTGAGACGCCAGGAACACAAAGTTCTGCATAAGGAAGTTTAGCCCATCAGCCATGTCTTTTGTTGCCGAGCCTCTCTTCTTGTCTTACAGTCCTGACGTAGGCTCGGATTCCAGATTCAGCTCTACTTCGTTTGAGTTCTAGAGGTCTGCCGTGTTTTTGTATTTCTTCTGCTTTTCGTGTACAACATAGGTTCTGCTTGAGCCAATCGGCCATGCTGACCCCCTGTTCATTTGAAAGGACGAGGGGCGTATCTTTTTCTTTAAGCGTCACTTTCCGTGGGTGGTGCAGATGCATATAGATCTACTTGTGAAGCTGATGGCGATCTTGATCTGGACTTCGAGCTTGTTTCTTCCTGTTTCTGCTATTCTTCATCGGTAGCGGATGGTGCTCGTAACGATCGTTTAGGAACTGGAATGCCCACTTATACAGTACGATTCCGTTTTGCGGTCATTTTGACGTTCTGATATATGTACACGAAAAATGAGGTTACACTTTCGAGATCCGATTGGAGAATGTGTGTGTGCATGCGTGTGTGCGTGCATGCGTGCGCGCGCGTGTGTGTGTGGAAGCCCCTCTATTAACTAGCTGCTGAACGTTGTGAATATTTTAAAGGTCGAATCGACGGAACTCTTCACAGACACTTTGGTGATTGTTGTTTCAACATTATATTATTATTGTATGTTTAAAAAACGTGTGTGGGCAATTTATGGGTTACGCTACACATCTGATTCGTTTGTTTTATCAAGATGTACGTTGTTGGCATGTATGTATTTGCAAACATAGCAACACTTTACCTTCTGGCGGTCGCTTATTACCGTATAGCACGTTTTATATTAGTATATTTTGTGGCTTTGAAGGGACTTGTCCACAGATTGTATTAATTAAAATTAATATCATTAAATAAGGTCAAATAATTATAACAACAAAGAAAAAGCATAGATTAAAAATATACCTGAACTGGGGTTCTAACACGAGACATTTAGATGCAAGCGCTAGCACGCTACCACAAACCCACGCATGACTTCAAATCTGGTTTTTGGTTTTATGAAGGTAATACGCATGTTTGCTGATTTATTAGTAGTAAGCGTTACAACCGCTATTTTGTTTAACGATTTTTATTAAGGAATAAGCATAAACAACCAAACATTTTTCCCAGCCACACATTTATTTTGCATGTTTGAAAAAGATTCTTTTTTGAGCGTATGACTTTTTTATTGTCATTTTGCTAACATGTGAATAAGTTCCTTAAACTTAACTTAATAATTGATGAAGATTTGTACAATGTTGACGCTATAATATGACGTTTTTAAGCAACGTTGTTTAAACTTTATAGACCGTAGTGCCATTCGTTTTTCGTTCAGCGTTCATCAACGCATACACAGTTAACGGGAATACACACTTCATTTCAATTTTCAAACATTGATTTTCGTGCTATTAATATTGAAACCAAAAATGAATTACAAATATGTCTTGATTTTCGTGTTAAGTGTGTTTTGTAGTTCAAAACGAAACACAAACAAAAGAATTATTCGCGGACCATATACCCATGGCAAAAAAAACATCTCATATGTTGTGCTTGAATCGCATCGAAACGTGGGAACATCATTGCTTACTTGATCTACACAGATAACATAATTGGCTGTCGCCGTCGCCGTATGTGCTTCAATAACTCTTATTTAAAACTTCAAATATTCAAGTATTGGTATTTGGTATTTGATTTTTATGTTTTTGCCTCTCACCACTTATTTCAGTTTACAAAATCATTTCGCTAATGCGTCATGCGACAATGGGTCTTATGCCATATGCAGCAAGATTAGCTTCAGACAAGCCTGCGAGTCCGCACAGTCTGGTCAGGAGCTACCCTGTCCACCAAAGAGACCACAAAATCTTGCGTGACTTTACAGCGGACACAGGATGGTCTGGAGCTACGCTGGCCGCACAGGTCATACAGCCCACTTTGGCGTGACGCGGCTCATATTTATAAGATCATATAAAAACTTCAAAAAACAAAAAAACAACCAAACAATGCAATATGTGTTGACATGGTTTCATTTTAACTACTAACTACACTATTGAACAGAAAGCAATATAATTATCTATGCATTAAAATACAGCAAGGACATTTCACACATTTCCTGAATCCTATTAAAGGCCTCTAGTAAAACTGTGTAAAATTTCGCGAAATTCCTGAAACAATTAGCCATTTCGTGTAGTACCTAATAAAACAGTCACTTCACGAAAATCCTGAATCGTTTAGGAATTGCGTGAAATTCCTAATTTCACAGATTCGTATAATATATTTACCTAACAAGTTATGTATAACGTCCACATTCGTTAAAACTTAAGTTCCTTACTACGGAACGTTTACTGATCCGCTTTGGACTAATACATGTAGTCCTTACTTTAGACAAAAGTAGTTCGGAAAAAAAACACTCTTCTGCGTGAGACAATTACGTGACAATAATAGTGCATGGATACACATTATTTATTGTTTAACATAGTACACATACACAGGTAAAATATCACGTAATGTAAATATAATTATATATTGTTAAACATAGTACACATACACAGGTAAAATATCACGTAATGTAAATATAATGGGGATATATGTTTAATCAATGATATAGTATTATCTTTTATACAACGTTTTTTGAACGTTTTCTAGTTTTGTTATACTTCTTCGTCCGATTTAGGGCGTCCTTTGGTGGTGAAAATACATATTACTTTCAGGGTATTTATCTTCCAAAGAAACATGATATTCCCACGGCTACTAGATTAAAATAATTTGTGATGAAAAACAAACGTTTCATAACCATATTTTTTTGGTAACTTTTGTGGTGATAAAACTTAAATGGCGCAAAACACTTCCCTTTACGGCATGCTAATTGGTTTTGGGATAGGTGGATTTGCGACAAGGGAACATATATGTATGTGTTCTGTGGAGCGCACTTGTTTAACGACCTTATACGCGCTGTGCATATCAATAACATTTTGATTACATATTAAAATGTCCCATTTTGAATAAAATAATCACGTATAATTTACCACGTATACATTTAAGCTTAAAGGAATGATGCATGCGTTTCTGAATTAAAAAGTCAGCTGTATTTCATGTTATTTTTTACTAAGGTGATATCCATGGTATGATGGTAAACATACTGTTGGAAAGAAAAGGCAGAAACACATTTCTGTACCGCCTTTTGACAAATGTGAACGCTCAAACCATTTTAATTAGTTGATAGCAACGTTCACATGATTTAGCAATTCTCTTGTCAGTAAATGCACATGTCCGTATGTCAGATATCTTGTAAGGACTGCTACTCATGTATCAGGCGATTTTAAAATACCATAATATCCGTTTCCGATTTGGACCAAGTGGCGAACAAGGCTCATGTATCAGCTATGATTATAATCTATGATTTGTCATGTTTGAGTGTGTGTGGGGCGGGGGTGCGTGCATGCGTGCGTGCGTGTGTGTCACCGCGATGATGGTCTTTGGAAGACCGTCGGCGTTCAAATATTCAAAAAAGATCCGGGGGGATCCGGACTGGGGCTTATATGGGATTGGGGCTAATGCTCGAGTTTGGTCTCATTTATAAACGCCCCAGTCCAATACAAGCACGAATGGGCACGGCAGTCCCGGATCCTCCTGGATCAAGATCCGGGACGATCCGTGGACTTTTGGGATTTTTGAGCGTCGACGGTCTTCCAAGACCATCACCGCGGTGACAACACGGTATCCACACGGACCAACCCGTACCCACACGGACTTTTGTTTACCCAACGTCGGTGATAAATCCAGTTTGGTCTTGAATTTTCACACCTACAGTGCATCCAACCTTTCTTGTGCAACAAACTATACTACAACACCATTAACATCACAGCATCAACAGTTAAATTATTTTTTCTGACATAACTTGTACTGCCCAGATTTTTTTTTTCACAAATAAGTTCGTTCCTTCTAATGATATTGTTCAAAGAGGAATGTTCACACCAGTACTCACATCTGTTGAGTGTACCAGTACTCAAATCTGTTGAGTGCACCATTACTCACATATTTTGAGACTACAATTACTCACATCTATTGAGTGCACCATTACTCACATCTGTTGAGTGTACCAATACTCACATTTGTTGAGTGTAACAATACTCACATCTGTTGACTGCACCATAACTTACATCTGTTAAGTGTACCAGAACTTACATCTGTTGAGTGTACCACTACTCACATCTGTTAGTGTACCAGTACATACATCTGTTGACTGCACCATTACTTACATCTTTTGAGTGTACCAGTACTTACATCCATTGAAAATTCCAAGGCCCAAAACTTGACCAAATCATATATGTTTACCCATCGACCCCCCCCCCACATAAAATATAAAACTTTGGCACAAAATAGGTCATGCCGACGGGCATCCTATATGGCGTGCACTTGTTCGCTTAGTGTTCTATGTGATTGAAATCAAGTATGAATTAAAAAGTGGCCATAGTTATAACATTGAAATAATATTTGGAGTTCAACTACTAACAAATTAGATGCTTTGTATATCACTAGATCTAAATATACTGTCTACAATTGATTTGGATGTGCATATTGTCAGATTATTGTAAATATGTGCACTATGTACTTGTCATCAAAAACAAAATCTCCTTCACAAGAACAGTGAATCTGGTTTGGAACCCGCATTTGAAAAATGTGGCGCTTATGTTGTCAGCCCATGCAAGCACATGGTAAGTCTTTCTGACATATGATCCGTCCGTCAAATTAAACTTCAAATACCATAAGAGGACCTAAAGGGGCATTTCAGAGTGCAAGGTCATTGGCTCTTAGTGCCTTAGGTCTGAAGTCCCGTTCGCAAAATTGAGTTGGGAGATTTTCTCACTTGATGTGAGTTAATTGGTCCTTTAACATGATAAATCACCGAGGTGCTTGTCCGTCACACTGCCAGGAGCCTAAACATACCAAAATCCAATATGGTGACAAAATTTGACGTAATTAATTCAATTACAATATTGTTTTGTACGTTTTACGTAATATTGGCACATTTAGATAATGTACGCATGTTGTACTCACAGACAAGTGACTAGTCAATTGAACATTTTCAAATTCGGTGGAAAAATACTACAGTTAGCGGGACTCAAACCCAAATGAAGATGGTATGAACATGTGATAATTGACCAAACCCCTTACCAAGCGAACCCGTGATATTTGTTCAACGTTGGCTCGAAGTCAAACCGACGTAAACTCTATTTGATGTCGTGAAGACTTTGAACCAATGTCATGTATTGATTGGGTAATCACTGAGTCATCCCCAGTCCTATAGACAGGCATACGGGCTTACACCTTATTCCATATGGCATTAGGGCAAAAACGCACACAACTCATCAACATGAAATCATTCTCATTTCAATAGGTTTAAAAATACGTTGTTTCACATGGATTACATACTGTTCCAAAGTAAGTCATTTCAGGTTTCCACAAGGTGTATTGTCCACTTTACCATGGCAAAATGTAATGCAAAGTAACCCCGCAGCACGGCACGAACAACGTCGAGTATCGCACTTTCCTGTATAATTGCACAATTTCAGCAAGCTCCGTGGTAAAGGCTTCAAGCACTTTATGGGCAACAGCATGCCAAGGTGCTCCTCCCAACCACCATGTGTAACTGGTGCCAGCCGTGTCTCGGGACCATCAATATTTATAAGCAGTTTATATGCCCTATGTATTAGAAAGGCTCCTCTACGAATATGTCCTTTTATTACACTGCTTTTAGGAGGTAGGCAATCAAGTCCAGCGCTTTCGCTGGTATGTTCTCTAGTCGGAGTTGGTCAAATGTTTCTGCAGTTGTTTTTGATCTGGCCCCTGCCCAGACGCGTACCAGATACTGTTCTGCTAATGCTTCATCCGGCTCTGACAAGGTATCCGTCTCTCCTAAATTCATTTAAAACTGTACCAGGTCAGAGGTCACAGCTGCATGCTTGGTTTCCACTTTACTCATGGAGTCATCGCCTGTCAATATGTGAGCCTTTATCATTGTCTTTATCAGCGGTGTCCCAAGCCGAGAAATTGCCCGATGATACGGAAGCATTCGACGCTTCTCACCAGTACCATACTGCTGTCATATTTCTTTCATACCGAGTGTCTGAAAATATGGAGTGAAGTGAAGCAATAATGCAAAGCTGTCGGTGTTGTTTGATATCAGTTCAGGAATGACTTCATTACCAAACTTAATTGCTGGAAGAGCTTCATTGTCAGAGACAACTGAACTTGCAATGATAGGGTCGTCACGTCAGACGTCATTGCACACTATACTCCTTACCAATAGTTGAAGATTACGCTTTTTTTTCTTGAATGCCCAAAATTTATTAAGTTGTTGTGTCTCTGCTCATGTCAATAATTACAATACCTGCTGCTTCGTCTCTGCGCGACAACCGTTCACATTCCTTTAAAGATATTTCAACGTATAAGTCTAGTACAAGATTAATGTACTCTGGCTCCTCACATATGCTTGACGCTGAGTTGATGACAGCATTGATTGCACCACCCAGAGTGGAAAATTGTGCAAGTGGCATCTGTCGCATCTTAGACATGACGTCCACGATGACATTAGTGGGAAGAAGAGATTCCCGACTTCATTTACTGATTCCAGTCTAGATTCAATCTCCCCAATAAGTTTTGACTTATTAACATGGGCTGGGAGATCACCATCAACTAATGGAGATGAAGAAATCAAATCATGAGATAATATCTGCTTGATTGGCATGCTTCGTTTCTTGGCAATGTCCATGCTCCTCTGTGCATCTGCCATATCTTTGGTTGACGGGGCTTTCCGTTCCTTAAGAATAGCTTTTGATATTAATAATGACTGTTTTAGATGGTCAGTGAACTTGGAAAGCTTTCTCTTTGAAATGGTGGAACTGATTTTTTTTGGCTTTCTCAACTATTCTCTACTGCCTGTATGCGCGGTAAACACGTTCGCCATTTTCAATACATTTGAGAAGCCGTACAGCAACCTCTTTGTCAACAGCCAATTTTGTCATGAAATTGTGTAGTGGAACGGGAACACTGACCGTCACTGTGTATGGGTTTTGAGGTTCGAGCACATAGTCCAACAACATTTCTACATTGTGGTTGAACTAGTGACGACGAGTGGCGCTCAGTGAATGCTGAAGAAAACATTCTGTATGATCCATCGGCTTGTTGGTGGTTAAAAGATTGAGGAGGCTGGTGATGGACCCTATCTCATGGAACAAAAGCTCAAATTCTGCTACTGCAGCAGCATTGCGTGTCTCTTCGACAACATAGTGACTTTCTGGACCCTTTGATACTCTCTGAATAGTCTGCTCAACCTTCATATCACCTGCAACACTGCAAAACCAGCCTGGGCGGTTCCGAACAACCCGTTGACCAATGGAAAAGACAATAACTGCAACCATACACCAAAGAATTGGCAAAGCTCAGACTTAGCCTCACATTATTTCTGAAACTCAAGAAAGTCTTAATGCAATTGTTCCGTCTGCCCGTTAATAACCGCAAACTGCTCTGGACAGCGTTCATTGGCAACAAGCATGTTTTGCAGTTCCTTCATCTGCTCCAGGACTAGTTATATAGCCTTGTTCTTATGTGTCCAAAAAGCTTACCACTCCAGTTTATGAATTAAGTTTTCCACCATCAGCATACCAGTGAGGGCCCGTACATAATGGCTGCCGTCCAACACTTTCTCTATCACACCTGGTCCAAAAAACCCACATTCGATCAATGCGTCATCTAGGCCAGAGCCTCTCAGACGTTTGCCATGACATCTAAGCAGAACACAGGTCCAATGGAAAGGGCCCATACAAAGAAAGAGGTCGCTGATCTTGTTCATATCGTGTAGGTAAATGTCTGCTGCAAGAGCAAAAACACCCTCATCACACCATATTGCCAGCGGTTCCTGATTTTACTGTCTTCGCACACTCTGAAAATAGTGAGGCAATGCCTGACTTAGCACGCTCAGTGATGGGTATTAGTATAACAGGTAGGAAGCCAACACGCATCATCGGCACCACAGCAGAACAAACAAGCATATGAACGGCGGCCCAGATATGATGATTTTCCATTTCTGAACCATTGCGCAGAACACTTATATTGCATTCACGCTTTGTGGCTACATTCTGGGTAGTTTGTGTATCGAGCAACGTAGCCTGCTGTGTTTCAGGATGCAGCAACATATCTTGTGATATGGCTGGTCTAACAATTGGCTTGATATGGTAGCTTTGTCTTCCAAATTTGATTTGCACGGATTATTCCTGTATTTGACACTGGGGATTTGGAGAGAGGCATATTCACTGTGGCATCTTGAAATACCACTAAGGCAGCATAATGTGAACCTTCGGTACCAGATATTGGTGACAGCATAGTCTGAGTTGTCCATTCCAGCCATAATGTAGTCCTCTTTGGTGAAAGTACTGTGTATTGCAAATAAACATTTGACAATTTAAAACTGCATAAATAAGCGTAACATTTTAGTAATTTGAAGCTTTCAATTCAGCAAATCAACGAATCAAAGAATGACAAAATGACCTTGTACATGCCGTTTCAAGGTCATAATTGACTTTGAAAAGATATATTGATAACAAACATTTATCCTACACACTATATTTAGTCAGTATATATATTTATTATAAATGTATATTGTTGTAACGGTACAAAAAAGTAAACATTTAATATGTCAATGGCGGTCATCTTTGAATTGATAATAGCAAAAACGTGACATGATGCCAGACAAGCATCTCGGTTTTTTTTGCATGTCTACAAACCCATAAACCCAATTCCACTGAGAAACGCCACCAACTACATTTTGCAAACGGGTCGACATACCAAGTACAGGACTTTATCGATTCAATGAACATAATGAGGCCGCACCGAATTTAAATAATGACCACGAGATTTTTAATAGAACTAAATGGAGCGAACTAGCGACCAAAATTAATTCTTTTCAATTTCAAGTGAGCGATGCAAATAAAAACGTGACCAATTTCAATAAATGATCCTGTTACAGTCGTGACGGAATTATAGCACCTGATTTATTACAAAAATGTGTCACATGCAGAACCAAACATATATGACAATGACCAAAGTAAGCATGTGTGTAGTTGTTAACCTGGCCTTGATTTCTCTGTTGAAAGTTTGTTTTAAAGGATAAGCACATAACGTGCGCACGCAGTAAATTAAAAAAAAAAACGTGTCGACATGTCTTCTATGTCGTTCCTACTTCAATGAGAAAACTTGTCCAATTATTTCCATAATTAATGACCTGATACGTATTACCATTGGTCAGCTATCACGTGCGCACGTAAAGGCTTATGCGTGCGCACGCAATTATAGCTTGTGCGTGCGCACGTTACAACTATCGCATTCCCTCGTCATAGCTATCACGTTCGAACTTGGAATCTTTTGCGTGCGCATGTCATAGAGACCGCTGAATAAAATATTTCATATTTGCCCTTTATGCCACCGTAGAATCATGTTTCACGCGTAATGTTTACATTGTAAGTACTGCTTTGCATTTACTGGAAAATACTTGTGTGCAACAAACGTGTCAATATAATGTAAGACACGAACGGATCCATGGTTTTATTGCACTTTCTTGCATACTGTGGCAATCGTTTAAGGAACTGGCTTATCGATATAAACATCATATTCAGTAAGAATAAATTCTTTCAACAAAATAAAAAAAAAAACACGTATGTAACTATAACACGTGTAGCGATTATGAAAACACATTGACTCACTGGCACCATTAATTGACCAAACAAAAATAAGTGGTATATGATTATGTATTTCTGCACGATCAAGTGGCTTAATATGAAACGTAACTTTCAACACCGAAGTCACAAACCATTAAATCGCGGGTACATGGAAAACATTCGGCAAACATTCCCGGTTTACCGACTACGGAATACCGTTAAGGCCATCGTGGTTATACATTAAAATCGAGAGGGCGACAATGTGATAGTGCGATAATACGATGACGACAGTGCGACAATATGATGGCGACAGTGTGATAGTACGATGGCGATACTACGATGACGACAGTACGATAACGCGATAGTAAGATGGCGACATTTCGACAACGCGATAGTCATATCGTACTGTCGCCATCGTATCATCGCATTGTCGCCATCGTACTATCGCGTTATCGTACTGTCGTCATCGTATTATCACATTGTCGCCCTCTGGATTTTAATGTGTAACCACGATGGCCCTAACGGTATTCCGTAACCGACCGAGTGAGATTCGGGTCACGGATGAGACGCGCGCGTGCGCAAAAGCTAGTAATGGAAATTTACGAGGAGATCCGCCTCAGTGGTTGAGATTGGTATATTTCAGTTACCATCGTCGTGTTTGAGTCAGTCTGACTGTAAGGAGCTTGTTAAATTGATACTGTTTGTGTAACTTCTTTAATTTTGTGTCATTTTTTTGTGGATTTTATTTTTTTATTTATTTAAGATTTATGTATCTGTATTTCAAATGCATGTTAACAAATTCGAGTATATTATTTCTTTAAATGTATTTTAAAAACATGTACATTTACATTATACATAATATTGATGTTATTATAAATAACAAAACAAATTAGGAGTTAGAATTAAATAGTGTGGCCTTATACTTTACCAGGACAAAATCTAGCTTTAATTGTAGAGGAATCTATTTCCTGTACATGCAACTGTTTCAGAATTTCGAGAAGAAATAGCGCCATGAATAAAGCAGACATGTTTTTTCGGAGCTTTATTGTTGCGGCTCTCCTCCAGTGTTGCGCATGCGAACTGATCGACATTGGGAACGTCCAGGGGGCTATTGTGGAAGAGCACAATTCCCTTAGAAGACAAGAACCTGCCGCAAACATGCGTGCTTTGGTAATGCACATTTAATTACGATTGTTTCAATGCGAATAAATGCTTTTCTTATGTGTGAATTTCAGCGCTTTGGTGATGCGACGATTCGAGTGCTTTGTTTATGTGTAAAATTGAGTACTCTGGTTATGTGTACAAGCCTGATATAAATACTGGTAAGTAGTTTGATAATGTTCACATTTAATTACGTATGGAGTTGCATCTCAGTGCTATGTGCTACTACGCGTACATGTACGTTGGTTATGTTTAGAATTGTGTGTAATGGTTATTCAAACGTTTAACATGGTGATGTGCGCGTATTAGAAATATGGAGATTTTCACGTTGTTTATGGTAATGTGTGGATGTCAGTATTTTGGCAATCTGCCGGCTTTGGCAATGTATAGATACAAGTATTATCGTTATGTTTGTATCTGTTGGTTTTGGTTTATGTTTGTGCATGCTTTTTATACGCATATTTGCTTGTTTATTTTTTGCAATTGTAGCTGTCCATATTTGGTTATGTGCAGATTTGCGTTATTTGGTTATGTGCAGATTTGCGTTATTTGGTTATGTGCAGATTTGCGTTATTTGGTTATGTGCAGATTAATATTCCTTGACGTAGATTTGCGTCCTTTTGGTAATGCGCAGCTTTGCGTTGTGCTTGGTGATGTTTAGATTGGTATGCGTTGGTTTAATGCAAATTTACGTTCATTTGGAAATGCGTGGATAGGTGTCGTTCGGTAATTCGTAAATAAACGCTCTTTTTGCAAAGTTTATATAGGTGTTCTATGGTAATGAATTAATTGGTGTGATTTGGTTCTGCACAGATTTGCGTTCTTTTGGTAATGCCTTTAAATGTGTATTTTGTTAATGTTCTAATTAGCGTTCTTTTAGTATATTGAACATTGGTGCTATTTTTTAATGCGCAGATTGGCGTTCTTTTCTAAATGTGCAGCTGTGTGTGCATTAGTAATGCGCAGATGTCCGTTTGTTTTTGCGTGCGATTCGATACAGTTAAATTTATCGCGCTGTGGTAATGCGCAGAATTTCCGTGTTTTGTAAATTGATATATATTTGTTTTATTCAGTACTTTGTATATGTGTATGCTTTGGTAATGTGCAGATTTGCGAATGTGTGGTAATGCGCAGATTTGTCTGTTTTCGTTATGTGTATATTCGTGTGACTTTATATGCAGGAGATTTGTAATTTAGTAAGGTGAACATAAACTATTTTGTGAAATGTGTAGATGTGTGCTTTGGGTAATTTAGAGATTTTCGTGCTTAAGTTATCCGCAGATATGCGTTCTTTAGTATCGTGTATATAGAGCTGATTTGTTTGATAATGTGTTGTTTTGCGTGTTTTGATAAAGTGTAGATTTGCGGGTTTTTTGGATGTGTGATAGTGTGCTTTTGGTAATACATGTATGTAGAATCGTGTGTTTGGTAATATTTATGTTGATTTGGCAACTTTAGTGATACGAACATTTGCGTATTTTGGTGATGTGTTGATTTGCATGCAGGTTTTTGTTTTCTAGATTTACGTTTGAATTATACTTATATTTTTGATGGTATTTTTTACGCAAGCCTCGTGGTTGCGTCATTTCTTTAGATACTCTATTCAGGTTTGGGACAATGACCTCGCCTCCCAAGCAGCGATGTGGACCGAGAAGTGTAACTTCGCACACCAGGGGCCAGGGGAAAACCTAGCCTATCAAACGTTCAACGGATCGCCACCTCCGGCGCTCGAGGTTGTGAAGTACCTCTTCGGTCTGTGGGCAGCGGAGAAGCCTCTATGGGTTCAGGGCCCACATTGCGGAAATGCTTGCCACTATACTCAGGTACGAATGACGGCGGTTAATGTGATGTTCTATAGCGGACTTGTTTAAAGATGTGTTTTTCATTTTTTAAATATGGAACTGCTGTTGGCACCTACGGAAGCTAAATAATCTAAACTGAAGAGCTAAGTATTACAAGAAAAGAAGGTACTTGTTATAAGAAAAAGGTAGACCGTTTACTCTACTTTATGACTCAACCATACTGAAAATACAATTGCGTATATGAGTAATCAACAATAGAAATGTGTAAGATTATAAAACATGACACACGCAAAACGATTCATTCATTTTGAGTGATTGTTTTGTATTCGTTATATTTTGTGACAATAAGGAGACTGCTTACATTAATTATAAAATACAAAATGCAATTAAGCAGCCAATAGGGCCGGGTAGTTAAGGCAAACAACTCCAAATTTCGGTGATTCGATCCCAGGTGGGCGTAAACTTTGTTTCTGTCTTAAATTGTATTCTTGTTTTATACTGGTGCTCTTTTGTTCCGATGTAAACATTTATCAATTTAAAGCATTTGGTAAAAACTTGGATTACACTTCAAATTGGCGACCAAATAATTTATTAAACATCGATTCTAAAATTGCAACTAAGTCTATAGCTAACCGTTTGAAAGAAGTATTGAATCAAAAATGAGTCCTTAATTTCGGACCACAGCTAATTCAACGGATAATTGTATTTTACAATGATATAACTAGTATCATTATAAACAATGCAAACCATTCTAGAAGTTTTAAAATAGACAAAGGAGTTCGGCAAAGTTGCCCACTATCCGTATTTATTTTATGTTTAGAAATTCTATCGAATTATATCAATTATAATACAATGATTAAAGGAATAAAAATCAATGACCAAGAAATAAAGGAAACTTTTTTTGCGGACGATGCAACTTTTTTAACGATGTATCAGCAACGTCCTTTAAAGCACTAGTTGAAACCCTACATAGCTTTAGAAAAATATCAGGACTAAACCTCAACTCAACAAAATCTACCGTAATGAGAATTGGATCCTTAAACAACTAAAACTTTAAATATTGTACAGAAAATATATGTATTTTGGCATTTGATGGTAAAACTCTAGGAATGAATTTTTACAATCAGGATAAACTTTATATAGAAAAAAACTCAATGCCGCAAATTAAAGAAGGTAAATCCTGCTTAAAACAGGGGCAACATAGAAAACTCAACTAAATCGGCTAAATGGGAAAAGTTACTGTTGTTAAATGTTTGCATTACCAAAGTAAATAAATCCATTTTCAGTTCTCCCAAATCCAACAAAGCAAATAATAGATGGATTAATAACAAATATGTTTAAATTTATTTGGAATGATAAACCTGACAAAGTTTAAAGAAAACGTATAAATCAACTATGAAAATGGAGGCCTAAAACTTACAGACATAAATAATTTCTTGAACGCCCTTAAAGCGGGTTGGGTTAAACGATTCCAAGATATAAACAATCCTGGCAAATGGAAACTCCTACTACATGAAAACTAAAAAATGTTGGTACCAGTCTAATGTTTGAAAATTATATAGATGAAGCGATAATTCACAAAGAAAGTAAAGACAATGTATGTGTGAAAGATATTCTCACCGCATAGCAAAACATCAAGAACCAACATAATTGTTTACAAAGAAGCATTCAAATATGTGAACATGTCATATGGAATAACAAAGAAATAAAAATAAAATAAATAACAATCAATCTTTCTGTTAAACTGGTTTAAAATGGTATAAAAACAATCGGACATTTATATAATTACCAAAAATATACATATAATATGTTTAGTGAAATGCAATACTTATATAACATACATCCAAAGAATGTTTTTATTAGTATTCACTATTATTTGCGATTCCCAAAGAATATAAATATATCACTTTAAGTTTTACTTGCAAAATTGTGACATATTTCCATATTTAAGGGGTTTCTTTTCTTCAATTAATTCTACTTTTTCTTTGGTATGTCTACCACGTACAGCTGTAAATAATGTGTAGTCGTGTATTATCATCATCACGTGGCTGTCAGATGTAATTTTCGTTTATATCAAACCTAACCTTATGTTGTCGAAATTTAGGACTACACGTATTAGCCCCCACGGATGAGTGGAAACGTTCCCTGATAACAAAAACTTACTGTTTAACGATTGAGGCTTTTGCGATATTGTTTTAATTAGCTGACCTGGGCACGATGTGCTCATTGTAAGATATTGTTGTCACCATATGTGTCGTGTTCTGAGAAAATTGGGCAAAATTCTTGTGCGTAAATTGTCATCCCAGATTAGCCTGTGGAGTTCGCACAGGCTAATCAGGGACGAAAATTTCCGCTTTTATGGAATTTTTCGTTCACATGATGTCTCTGCTTAGCGAAAATCAAGTTTAGGCGGAAAGTGTCGTCCCGGATTAGCCTGTGCGGACTGCACAGGCTAATCTGGGATGACACTTTACGCACAAGCATTTTGCCCAGTTTTCTCAGAACACGACACACATATCTGGCGTCCGTCGTCGTTCTCCATGTGTCGTCAACGTGTAGCTCGTTACCAGCTTAGAAGCCACATTTGTCATCACAATCTGATAAAACTTGGACACAATGTTTATCTTGACAATATCTAGGCACAGTTCGGATCCGAGTCCTGTGCGTTCAAAAGCTAGGTCACCAGGTCAAATTTCAGAGAAAAAAAAACAATTTGTTACCACAATGCAAGCCACATTTACAAGTTAATCTCGATGAGACCTGGTCAGAATGATTGTCTGGGCCAATTGCAAATATGGTCACGATTTATCCAAACGCTAGGCTATTTGGTCAAATGTTAGAAAAAATACAATTATTGTAGCAATATGTATGACCCAATATTGATATAACATGGTCAGAATGTTAATCTTGCCTATATCAATGCCAGTTTTGGAATAAGGTTCAGATGTGGTTAAAATCTATATCTCCAGGTCATTTCTTTGTTCTTCGAATTCAAGTGAACGCTTTAAGGTCATGACCTTAAAGTGTTCACCTGAGTGAGTATATGCTTCATATTAATCATGCTTATTTCGTACTTGAGGTCATTCCGCGCTTCAGGATGAATTGTGTTATAAGTCTACTAATACTAAGTGAAGTTTTTCCAAAATCGTTAGTATACATGACCCCTTTTTCAGGTGATCTGGGCAACCACGACCAAGGTAGGGTGCGCCCTGAGTCGTTGCGACGCCCTGCAAGATGACGAGAAGGTGATACCGAACGCATTGTACTTCGTCTGCAAATACTTGCCGTAGTAAGTGGGGCCATAATCTTATTTTTCGTTTTCGAGTTTTTACCTGTTTATAAACAGTCTTTTTTCTGATTCGCACGAATCAAATATGATTAAAAATACGTCATTATTAAACGAAGAACGGATACGATAATAAGCCAAATGGTGTTCGATACTTAAATGACATGACAACATGTTTTGCATTAACAATACGAAATACATTGTTCATTTTCAAAAGTCTGCCCAGTCATTTATTTGTGAACTTTCACACCTTCTTCATTAAGTCGCTGTTTCAATTTTCAACGCGGTTAAAATGAGTAGATATAAAAAGGACAGCGGGTGGGAATCTTTCCTAGAATTGTACTTTAACTTCTCCAAGTTAACCACTACATTTCGATACAATTTACCTAAAACAGACAGACCACATTAAATTATTATAAAATTCTTCGTCTTGTGTCGAAACAATTTTAAAAGAATTATTAGTTTTACCCGCTTGTCTCTTCAGCGGAAATTACCCAACACTCCCGTTCATTCCGGGTCCGACGTGTTCCCAGTGTGGAAGTGGCATGGCCTGCGTCGAAGGACTTTGTACACGTAAGTATCGCGAAATGTGTACTCGCAAGTATCGCAAGATGTGTACGCTTAAGTATCGCGAGATGTCTACTCGTACGTATCGCGATACTGTATTGCTAGTGTACTCGCGATATGTGTACTCGTAAATATCGCGAAATGTGTAATCTCAAGTATCGCGAGATGTGTTCTCTTAAGTATCGCAAAATGAGTTCTCGCAAGTATCGCGAGATGTGTACTCTTAAGTATCGCGAGATTGTATTGCTAGTGTACTCATAATTATCGCGAGATTGTATTGACAGCATTCAAGAACAGTATAAGGTTAGCGTTATTTCCTTAAAACATTTGACTTCAAATTAAATAATGCTTTGCCATTTTATTAATTCATGTTAGTATGTGTTTTAGCAATACCTACTGGAACGATTCATACGTGATTTCCGAGGAATATATTTTCATTCACATAGGAATTTACGGTTGCTTAATGTCCTCATTTACTTTACAGCCAAGCTGTCGGCAAAGTCCTTTGTAAACCAAGCCAAGAAGTCGGCAAAGTCCTTTGCACACCAAGCCAAGAAGTCGGCAAAGTCCTTTGCACACCAAGCCAAGAAGTCGGCAATGTCGCGGTTCCTCGGAATATTTCGTGAAAGATCGGACAAGGTTTAAAAAGTGAACTGACCTAATGCTGACAGTCTATTAACGAACATCAACATCTTCCAACCCACACTTATCGCTTGTTTTTTGCTTGGTTATATCTGTCAAGTGCTTTTATTTAAAAAAAATCGACTTATTTTGAGATCTTTAACATTTTGAACTCGACTGTCATTCAATGTTTACAAATATATTTGGAGAATAAATTTCTTAAACTTTAAGGTTGTATTCGTATCAAATAAGTGCCTGGCGAAGGATCTACACAGCTCTGTATGATCCGCATTGTTTCCAAATCTCCATGGTATACGATATGAGCCTTGCTCTGTGAAACGGGACTTAAATGCATGTGCGTAAAGTGTCATCCCAGATTAGTTTGTGCACAGGCTACTCAGGGACGAAACTCTCCGCCTAAACCTAAACCTAAAATTTTCTACAAAAAAACAGTCTAACTTCAAACGAAAAACACAATAAAAGCGGAAAGTGTCGTCCCTGATTAGCCTGTGCGGACAGCATAGGCTAATCTTGGACAACACTTTACGCACATGCATTTAACCCATTTTTCACAGAGCGCGGCCCATATGTTACTATATATCCGGTAAACTGTATTAATACAAAAAATGAGAGCTGTGTTAGTTATAATATAATTCTATAATTATAATATGCAATGTATACAAATAATTCCATATAAACGAGTATCACTTGAATTTAGTTTAACCCTTCTTATATTAGCTTTACTGCATCAAAAGCACTGTCCGTTTCCAGGGTATAACCAGCACTGGTGTCTTTGAAAGATCGAAAGAACGCTCCAAGAATGGGAATCGAACCCGTGACCTCGGTCGCATGGCGGACACCATATCCATTATACATGTACTATTGCGGTCTTCAGTTAATTTAATAAAGAATTACTTTAATTAGTTCAATTACAGATTTCCACACATAATGATATAAAGAGTATACAGGTTGCACCAAACAATAATGCATAAAGGACATCGCAAAGTAACTATGCAATATTCAGTTAAAAGAGCATAGCTTTCAAAGGATATTTTTTTTAATTTTTTAACCGTACTAATCGTCGATATGCCCCTTTAAACAATGGATGATCCATTTTCTAAATGATCCATTAAGCTTTTCTTTTAATATTGTCATTTCCAAATGGAGACTGCTAATCTTAACATAATCATTCACTGAATCCTCGTTTATGTGTAAGAAATTCATTAGCTAAAGAAGATTAAGTTAAACGGAATATTTAACATCTCGTTAATGGTCTGGAACAAACAGTGGTAAGTAACTTGATTAACTGGACACGCTTCTGTGCACACAATTTCAAATAAATAACCAAATGAGTATCATTCTACCGATTTCAGTGTGATTTTTAAGAAGTTTGGTCGGTTAACACTTCAATAAATAATTCAGCAAAATTCAATTTTATGAAAAGATTTGGAGTCTAGGGCATACAGATTGCGTATATGACTTTAAGATCTAAGGAACAATCCACATAAAATCAAAATTGCATTAGTAGGCAATGGTTACCATTGAATGAGCCACGGTATGCGAAAATGGATCTTATGTCATATGCGGCTAGCGTATATCCAGACTAGCCTGTGCATTCACGGAGTTAGGCTAGAAGCTACCCAGTCTGCTAATGAGACCACGTAGCATTGTGTGTCTGCATAAAAGGCAGGGTAGTTCATAACTGCTGGGGCACACTCCAGGGTCCTCACAAAATGCAGCCTCAGGCGCGGAAGGTTCTTCTAATCTCCGAAATACACATACACACACACGCACGCACGCGCACGCACGTGCACGCACGCACACACACACACACTTACGCACGCTCGCATACGAATACACACACACACGCACGCACACACATAGATAATGTTTTTCATATGTTTATGACAAATAAGTAGGGTTTTATTACATTTAAACTTAAATAATTACATTAACCCTAGATGAAGCCAGTCACCAGGTTTTTGCAAAAAGCACATTTTTCATGATAAGTTAACATTTGCGCCAATTTGGAATATTTGGCCTCAACATATTAAACTGAACTTTAATTCAACAATAATAATCAAGAATATTAATTGATGTTACGTATGTTAATTCGGTATATTGAAACGAATGTAGTAATATTTAAAGTCGCTGTATCTAAAACTTAATGACATGAACATTTAATACCTTTCATCTACGTAAAGACAAACTACAGTTTATCTGATGTACACTCTACGTGATTTCGGTTGAAACATTAATGTTATGTGTGGTTTATGTATTATGTATATCAATACCGAATCTCGTTTACAAAACGCAGTGTTGCAAAACGTGATTTTGTATTCCTTAAAGTTATTTATAGCCGGGATTTGATTATTAATTTTGTTAAAACATGTAAAACGAGAATGTTTCGTTTCGTTTTATTGCTTAAAAACGTGAACTATCATTGCTTTAAACTCCACATAACCGGAATTAATAATTAATCTTGTGAAAATAATGTACGAACGTATGTTTTCGTTTTGCTTTATTGCTACGTTGTACCCAATGTAGATCCACGTGAATTAGCGTGTCGCTAATGTTGGCTCAACAAAAGAGTTATATCATCCCGATACATAAATGAGAATAGAGTTGTAATGTTTAACTTATATAACCTGATATATCCTTTTAATTAATGTCGTGTACACATGAAAATATGTTTTTGCATGCAACGAGCATGGTTTCCATAACTTATTTAAAGATTGGCCTCCAAAATTGAAATACATCGCTGGCCTGCTAACCGCACAACTCGAACGCGATCAAAAACTGACATTAGTACTTGTACAACATGATTCATCTATTTGAAAGATAATGTGTACATACGTATCTCGTTAAAAGCTCACGAATTATCAAATTATCGAAGACTTCATTTTCATTTTGCAATTATGTCAATAAATGTATTTTTTTTACAGATATATAACATTGTTGTAGTACACAATAATATAAATATATTACGATACGGTAAAGTATACACGTCTCACCAAACAGTAATACATAAAGGACATCGCACTCAAAGTAGCTATGTAATCTGCAGTTAAAGGGGCATACCTTTCAAAAGATATTATTAAAATTATAAAACCGTATTTATCGCCGATATATCCCTTTTAACAAAATATGGTCAGTTTTTGGAACGTCCCATTAATTTATTCTTTTAATGTTGTCGTTTCCATATAAGCTAATGTTCACATAATCATTCACTAAAGCCTCGTTTGTGTGTAAGAAATGCATTTGATAAAGATTACGTTAAAATTAACTCATTGCAAACGGAATATTAAACATCTCGTTAATGGTCTGGAACAAACAGAGGTTAGTAGCTTGATTAACTGGACACACTTCTGTGCACACGATTTCAAATAACCAAATTAGTATCATTCTACCGATTTCAGTGTGGCGTCTTAAGAATTTTTGGTCGGTTTACATGTCAATAAATAATTAAGCAAAATTCAATTTTACGAAAATATTTGGAGCCTCGTGCTTTAAGATTGTGTGTATGACTTTAAGATCTAACGAACAACCCACATAAAGTCCATCTTTGCATTAGTAAACAATGGTTACCATGTCTATGAAACCATTATTTGAGCAACGTCATGCGAAAATGGGTCTTATGCCACCATTTGCGGCCAGCGTAGATCCAGACAAGCCTGTGCATTTCCGCAGTCAGGTAAGGAAGCTACCCAGTCTGCTAATGAGACCACGTAACATCGTGTGGCTGCATAGAAAGCAGGGAAGTTCATGAATGGTCTGGAGCTATGCTGGCCGCATGTGACATAAGACCCATTTTTGCATGACGTGGTTCATTTGTAACCTGGAATATATTCCGTAAAATATTTCAAAACGACATGTACATCACGTCTACACAATCATATCTATAGCTATCAATTGTCATCTCGATGCATTTTAAAATGGTATTCATAGCATAAATTCAAATAAAGGGCACAACAAGTAGAGAACAACTTTTTTTTTAATTTAAGAAATGCAAGTGACGTGTACGTTCTATAACACTCGGTCCTGTGTGCAAAGACATTAATGAGCATGCCAACTTTTTTACTCCAACTCTAAACAAGTGGTAGGGTATACCTAGCTCTGTGACAGACTGGTTCTCATTTCATCTGGAACACTCTTTTCCCATTTTGACAGGAACTGACTCAGATTAAACTATATCGATGGGAAGAAATCAAAACACACATGACAAACTTCAAAAATAAATTATAAGATAAACTTAATTTAAATCTTTTTATTAACTACATCGTTTACGTTTAAAGCATTATCTTTTTATTGGTTTATTTAACAATACAATACATTTAACATAGTTTTTAAGTCAAATTGTATAATTCAAACAATCCTGTAAATGTGCTAATTTAATTGTGTATTATGCACACGTCATTCTGTTACAGCTAAAACATACATACCTTTCTGGCATGTTTTTAGATCTGTTCAACAAAGGTCATGCAAACTTTATCTTCGTTTGGCATACAGTAATCACTATCTGCAAAGGTTAATTATATAAATTATTAAACTTTAAGTACTTTTTTCACATAATGAGCAAACACGTTTTATAAAACAGACAGTTCATATAAATACATTCATGCAAACATTTGTACATTGAAGTGGTGACCTTGATGTTGAACCCACGTCACTGACTCATGCCTTTTGTACATCGTCCCAATAAACTTAACATTGTGGCCAAGTTTGATGAAAATCCTTCAACGGGTTAAGGAGATGTGAACCAGACAGATAAACACTATTAAACTTGTGAACTTAAAGAATGACCTTGACCTTGATTGAGCATAACTGACTCATGCCTTCTGCTAACGTCTCAATGATCGAATCATGGTAAAAAAGTTCCGAGACCATCCTTCGGTGGATATAAGAAATATAGACTTCACGCGGAAATAATGGCTCAAACTATTGACTTTTAAGAATTCTCTTGAACTTCAGCAGGCCAGCAGGCATGACTGACATGTGCCTTCTTCACATCGTCTCAGTGACCTAAATATTTTTGCAATGTTTTATAAAAATCCTTCAATGGGTATTGAATATTTGGAGAAAATAGAGACTCTTAGTTTTGACCTTTAAGTACGACCTTGACCTTGAACGGGCATTACTGACTTATGCCTTCCGCAAATCGTTTAAATAATGCCCTCAAAATTTGAGGCAAGTTTCACAAAAATCCGCCAAAGAGTATCTACGATATGGAGCGGACAAACAAGTGTTAAGGTCAGACTGACGCGCAGTGT
This sequence comes from Dreissena rostriformis, assembly GCA_007657795.1. NCBI lineage: Eukaryota > Metazoa > Mollusca > Bivalvia > Myida > Dreissenidae > Dreissena > Dreissena rostriformis. Next base: position 171,511 of record VMBQ01001407.1, on the reverse strand, counting down.
GACGGACGGAAAATGGGCATTCCTGAAATCCCCTCCCGCTTTGCTGCGGCGGATTATTAATAACGTACAGCACGCGTTTATTAAATTGTTATGCAAACTCTGGAAATATGTATTAAAGATTTAAATTGAAACCATTCGTTAGAACAAATCAGCATTGGAAAGCTTAAACATTGTTCTGTTAAATGTACTCTTCGGTTTCGTGATTATATAAGATGCAGTCAATTAAATGAACACATTGTGACAACGATAAATGTACTTATAAGCTATGCAAAAAAGTAAATATAGCTGCATTACCAAATTATTTAAGTTATGATACGTATATTGATTCGGTATTTTGAAACGAATGTAGTTATATTTGAATTGTCAGATAAAGCGCTTAAAACATGAATATTAAATACCCACTTGATACTTAAATACAAAATAAAGTTTATCTGATGAATAATAAAATTAATTTCGTTCCAAAGAATAATTTTATGTTTATGTTAATTATTTCTATATCAAAAATAGAAACTAGCTTGCTTAAACTCAGACACACTTTTGGCGACAAAGTACGGAATCCGGATAGTGCCATCTATAATCTCGCCCTTCTTTCATCAAGGGCGACACACGAAGCGATACACGATATTATGCGCGACACACGAAGCGACACACAAAATTTTGCGCGATATACGGAGCGATGCGAGAATGTACCACGAAATATCGCCCTTGTGTAGGTATCCCAAAAGGCGATATATCGTGGTAAATATCGCGTGTCGCTTCGTGTATTCCACACAGGCTAATCAGGGACGACACTTTCCGCTTTTATTATATTTTTCGTTTAAGAAAGTCTCTTCTTAGCAAGAATCCAATCTATGGGGAAAGTGTCGTCCCTGATTAGCCTGCTCGCACATGCATTAAACCCCCTTTTCACAGAGCGAGGCTCATATAGAAGTTTATCAATAAATATATGGATCCATCACACATTTTAGTTTCCAGGGGCTTTTGGGATCCTGCTTCTTTTGATCCAAACAGTTCGATCGATGATCTGCGCACAGGTGACGACCCGTCCGCCAAACGTTTTGCCCATCACCCGTAAAATGCATGATACCGAACGGTTTCTGCTAAAGTATTTTTATATGAAGGACACGGTGTCGTATACGGAAGGCTTACTATTTTTATTTTGTTTAAATTCTTTTTTTGGCTTATATGCTTGAGCTTCTAAATTTCGATGTGTGAATTGATCAAGTTTTTTTCAAAAAGATCCACTGTTTATGAAACCATATTGTTTTCGTATTCTTGTTATATAGTTTCCGCTGTTACAAAGTCTAACATATTGTTTTAAATGGTATTTCTCGTTTTACCATGGCGTGATTTTGTTTATTTTGTCACGCGTCCCCAACCGTGATGTTACTGCGCTGAAAACACCAGCAGCCAATTGTATAAACAGTGGTTAATATTAACTGTAGTAACTTGATTACCGATATTATTTGTTAACATGGTTATGTTACCGCCGTATATTTGTCTTTGTATGCACGATGGTTACTGCGCTGTAACTTAACCGTTGAAATGTGTTAACTTACCAAAGTAAAATTAAAAACAATGCAACACTGAAATTTTGAAAAGTCGGGTACAACGTAGCACTAAAGCGAAACGAAAACATACTTGTTAAATATATATTAAACAAGATTAAATATGGAGTCCCATGTATATACAGTTATATTCAATAACAGTTCACTTTTGAAGCAATTAAACGAAACTCAAACATGCTTGATTTACATAATTTCACAAAATTTATTATCGAATCCCGGTGGTATAAAGCTTTAAGCAATAAAAGTGCGTTTTGAAACACTGCGTTTTGAAAGCTGGATTCTATTATAGATATATCAACTTAGTAAAATACACATAAAATAAGTCTCTGGAACGAAAGCACTTGCATTGAACATCACATTAACTGCAGTTTGTATGAGAATAACCAATATGTATTTAATGTTCATGCCATTAAGCATTAAATATTGGGTACTTAAAATGATAACAACATTCGTTTTAAGATACCGAATTAACATACGTACTATCACTAAAATAATGTTGCAATTACTAGTTAGCTATATTTACCTCTTGCATAGCTGATAAGTCTACTTATCGTTTTGTATATTTGGCTGACTGTACCTTATATATACCGACGAGTACATTTAATAGAACATTGTGTAAACTTTGCAAATGCTGATTTTTTCTCTCACGATTCGTTTCACCTTAAATCTTAAATGCAGTCTAACAGAGCTGTGTACGCCTAACAGAGCTTCATACGACGTAAGTTGTATACGGTCTAACATTGTATAATATCGAACACCGCTTTGTATGGTGTTAAGTTTAATAAGGTCAAACACAATTTAAAGACTGAGTTTGACATTTTTGCAAACCACGACATACACTTGAAATGATTGCAAATCACGATAAAAATCTACACCTTCGGCGCAGTTCGTCGTCAGTAAGGCCAATCGTTTGTAAGTACATTTTTAAAAGTTGTCGCAGTTGCCTGTGTCTTAAATTAAAAAAAAAAAAAAACGTCCACCTTGTTAGTCAATCAGTTCGTGTGGTAACCAGTGCTTGTGGTGGGTTAAAAAAAAACGCGGTCATAGGGTGGTTACTAGTAACGTCTTTTTTATGCAAACCACAGAGACGCGGTTACCACAACGGTTACCGTTATTATGCGGTTACTGTGTGGTTTAATCGTTTATATAACTGGCTGCTGTTGTCCTTTGCAACGCCGTTCTTTTTTGTTGTTTTCATCCCGGACGTTCCCTGTACGTCCCGGTGACTCCCGGTGCATGCCGGAGGTATTAAACATTTTAATAGTTTGCCGGTGGAGCCCAGGTTGAACCCGGTGATCCCCGGTTCATCCCGGACGTTCCCGGCATCGCAAAATGTGATAGTGAGACTGGGCTTTAAGCCTACATGACTGACTCGTGTCTTCTGCATATCGTCTCAATGACTTTGACGTTGTAGCCAGTTTTCATGAAAACCTCTGACTCAAGAAAGAATGTCTCCGATTTCATGGAGCAAGTCCCTATATTCCTGTATAAGCCACACATAGATCGGTCTTTTTCAATGTCGATATAATGTAATACTTTTCTTGAGCATGGTGGCTTAGAGTAAACATCAATTATAAAACTAGTAACATTTCAATCAACGTTTCTAGTAAAATCATTCGCAATACATTCGTAAAATGTTGCAATTTTAAGTTCAAACTGTTCTCTAATATTCTAATATCGCCGTCAATTTTAATGATAAGTTAAGTTGGAACAAAATATCCCTTATTAACGCGTGTTCTTCCCTTACTGATTGATTTCCGATTTTCGAACGATATAAATTTTGAACATAAAAATCAAACGGTTAACCAGGCTTGCACACGTATGATTTTCCAAAATAACATTACACTTACATGTATTTACAAAATGATACTCGCGGATGTTTTTATGATATAAAACAAAGATACTCGCGGGTGTTTCTACCCATTAAACGTAAAAACTCACGATCGTGAGTGCAGCACAGAAAAACTAATTTTTATTTCAATTGCAAAAATATCTTAGAACCCGCTGGCACTTATATGCTAGTAAAATATGGGTCAGACAATGTCGAATATAAGTAACTTTTCACATGGTTTATCTGCAAATAGACTGTCCATCGGATGTTTGATTATTAAAACACAATACAAAATTATAAATCGAAAACTATTGTTCAAGTCCAAGAATGGGCTGGCGAGTGCGAATCCCGTTTCAAATCAAGGTTTCATCAAATTAAGACTGTATTGCTTAAAGAGAAATCACTGAGGAATGAATTTAGACAATACTCTGCTTTTATTACCTCCCATGGCATGGTAATAACTATGCGATATGGTATGTCGCGTGCATAGTCACCTGACGTTAATCGTAAATAATCAACACACGTTAGTGAACATCATTAATAACTAGTAAAAATAGAATAATTGTACATGTATTTTAATGATGTTGTGATATGCCTCGCCGGAGCTCAGCTCGTCGAATGACATGAATGATTATGCAAGTTTCGAGAACACGTTAAAAAGGGATTTATTCATAGATTATGGCATTAAATGGATTGAATAGATAGGTTTAAACATTATCTGAAAATCTAAAATATATTAATACGGATCTATTTAAGAGGGAAAATGTTAGCCAAACAGTAATTTTAACCGGCGTTTTTCGCACTAAAAAGGAAAGACTGCTGCATTAACAGCTCGAATGTCGGACTTTTAATTTGCATCATCTATTGTGTTGCAACAACATTTTATGAAACAAGAAGCACTCACAATTATTCAAGCGTTTGCAATGCTTGATAATTTTATCAATATCACATGATAAGTGCTCATGATGAAATGCATTTTAAGTATGTGCCTCATTCCTTAATGTTTTTTTTAGCTCCCTGATGTTCAGTGTTATATTAAGCAAATACTCGTGCGTCTTGAGTGTACCGTCCTTTTGAAAGTCCGTGAACATTGCATTTTTTAAAGACTTACTCAAATATCGCCATAAACAAGAAAACTCGCAAACGACACAGCTCTACATTTAAGTGTCAATGATTGTTAATTCTTAGCAAAAACACAACACAAAATACCCATTAATGCATTTTCCATGGGGAAAAAAAGTCGTTTAGATAGGTAGATTCGCATTTTTTTTTAATATGTTTACAGTTTTAACGATACACAGATCATTCCTAACTCCTAGAAGAATATTCAATGATATAAATTTTCCAAATCAACCCTAAATTATTTGCTATATAATTATATAAAAGTTAATTTAGCAAATATAATCTATCGTATATATTTGGCATGACCAACTGACACTAAATGCCCGTGAGGAAAGCAAGACCACGTAATTGTTTGAAATAATGATGTTGGTGGAGGTAATGTCTTATATTTGGCCTGACCATCTGCTACCAAGTGCCCGTGAGAAGTGCAAGACCAAGTAATTGTCTGAAATAATTATGTTTGTGGCGTGTCGTATATTTGACATGCCTTACTGTCTTACTGATACAAATTTCCCCTGACAAGTGCAAGACCAAGTAATTGTCTGAAAAAAAAATATGTTTGTGGCGATGGTGTCTTATATTTGGCCTGACCAGCTGCTACTAATTGCCTGTGAGAAGTGCAAGACCATGTAATTATCTGAAATAATGATGTTTGTGCTGGTGGTGTCCTATATTGGGCATGACCAGCTGCTACTCATTATCCGTGAGAAGTGCTAGACCAAGTAATTGTCTGAAATAATGATGTTGGTGGTGGTGGTGTCTTATATTTGGCATAACCAACTGACACTAATTGCCTGTGAGAAGTGCAAGACCAAGAAATTGTCTGAAATAATGATGTTTGCGGTTGTGGTGTCTTATACATGACATAAGTTTACTCACCGTATGCGCTAACATATAATATGAGAGTGAATTTAACTGTGTCTTTTTTTAATGTCAAATTTAACAATAACTAGGATGATATTAACATTTTTTATAATTAAATAAATAATAAATAGTTACAAAAAAACATGGCACCACATTAAGGTAAAGTAACTAAACTATATCATTTTAATCGTGCTTGAGGAACTGATCTGCCTGAAGTTGAAACTGAATGAAAAATACGAAAGACTTTAAACAGGGCATCATAGTTGGTGTGCGAATAGATTATATTCTCCCTAGTGTGATTCTATCAGCACATTCACAACACCACCGATCTTATACACATTCGAGTTTAAATGAATAATTGTTTACCATACTGACATCACTAGAAGTGAACAAGTCAAAAAGGTAATTCATGATAGTTGTTTTTGATCAATGAAAACAAACAATACTATGTTGATGAGATAAGTATCTCCTATTTTGACCAATTATAGATGGCATATACATAAAACACAAATAATGTCGATATTGACAAGTATTTGCTGTAAATGTAATGAATATTCGTTCAACTCAGACAGGATACCATGTGATGAAGCCGAGAAAATGCAGAGAACATCTTTTTAATATGAATAGCCGAATGTGAACCCTTAAAACTTTTAGAACTTTAATTGTATGCCGTATTAGAAATATCTTATTTGGGGCTTAATATGTTTTCATACTAGAAGGTGCACATTTGAGCTAAACATGTCGATTTCGTGGCATCCTAACGTAGTATAAAAGTATAAAATAGGTCAAACTAGAGTACAAACTTGTCACAAAATACGCGTTATTGTCAGGAAAACTGTGTTTATGTTTTTTGCAAAAGAGACCTTGATGAAAGCAATGATGATCTAAGATTCATAACAACAAATAAAGAAAGTAGAAAGAAAAAATTATCTTTCTCATATAGCACGACCAACTACAAAAATATGTGGTAATGCTTTTGAAACTTTATATTTTCAATGAATTGTCAGACATGACCAAGAGGTTGCAGCTTAAGAAAACTGATTAAATGTTCTCAGTAAATATGTTTCTGGACTATCGGAATATCGTTAAGATTGTATTGAGATTCAATACTTCAGCAGACCTTTGTTTTTCATTGTCATATATTATTTTCAACTATAACACAATCATACATAAATATTTTGCTATATTTTATTTATTCAGGGGCAGAACCTACTACCTGGTAGTTTCAATGATGAACTATCATGATATAGGGCTAAAAGATGGATGTGCCAAATCCACCTCATGAAAAACAGATTGGGCAAAATGATGGAGTGCGAACACTAAATGATGTGCTGCTAAATAGCAGGTTTGATATGATTTACACCTTGCATTGTTTACACTGCACCTACATGTATACCATGTGACTTTAAGATCTGTGTTGGGAGAATAAGGCGCGACCCAGATAACATTTTTAAGGATGTCTTTTTAAATTATTTCACCATTTGTAATGGGATAAAGTCGAGAGCTCGCTCATTCGTGAGAGTGTTCTATAGATATTATGATTTTTTTTAACAAATAAGTAATTTTCAGTAAAGTGCAATCGCGCGTTTGTAATATGAAGTCCCAACACTGATCCGACATTTTTCTAACCGTTCAAACGCGTCATTGCACTTTACTGAAAAAATACTTATTTGTTTAAAAAAAAATCATGATACCTATAGAAAACTCTCACGAATCAGCCGGCTCTCGACTTTATCCCATTTAAAATAGTGAAATATTTAAAAAGAAATCCGTGAAAATGTTAACTGGGGTGCGCTTTATTCTCCCAACACAGATGGTTTACCTTTATGGTGTTAAGTATGGATACTATTTTTTAATATTAAACATTGACAATATACTATTCACTATGCATATCTTGAGGGTTCAGATTGTATAATGTACCAAGCAATAATCTTTTTTCGTCTTGATTATATAATTTTAATAATATTTCTTGTGTTATTTTCACATAGAGTAAGTTAAACAAGCATTAAGGCAAAACTAAAACATTACATGGTTTTCAATTTCAATAAATTGTTGACAAGCCTATGGTATCTACTGGTGATATGTATTTTTTATGTGTTTGTTTAAGGTTTCTAATCAGTCATTTTTATTTTTATTATTGCAGATCTTTACAAGTGAATTTGGCAAATCCTGGTGCAACCTGAGCTTACCAAGTTTACTGACAGTTTGGACTCTGTGTGGATGATAATATGGACAATATATTGTGTTCATGTTGTGTTGTGATTGACATTTTTTAACAGATAAGATTTTTTAATCCAGACTTAACAGGTGATTTTTCTTCAAAGAATAAATACAATACTTTTTGATTGATGTGCATGAATTTGAGTACAAAATATCAACAATGTGTATCTTGTGTTGTTTTTCCAATCAGTCTGTCATCCATAGGTAATATATTAAGTATGAGAAGGGAATATTTTTTTTACATTTTTGTTGTTTCTGCACACCATGTCAGATACATGAAAATATATTTTATGCCCCCAACGGGCGGCATATAGTTTTCGCACTGTCCGTCGGTCAGTCTGTCTGTCTGTCCTCCGTAACACTTTTCGTGTTCGCTCTCTAATTCAAGTAGTTCTAATCCGATCTCCAAACTTGGTCAGAAGTTGCATCTGGATAATGTCTAGGTCAAGACGAACATGGGTCATGCCGGGCCAAAAACTATGTCATAGGGTCACTTAGTGCGTTTCAAACATTCAGCATGGTGTCCGCTCTCTAATTCAAGTAGTTTTCATCCGATCTTTCCCAAACTTTGTCAGAAGTTGTATCTACATAATGTCTACGCCAAGTGTGAACATGGGGCATGCCGGGCAAAAAACTAGTTCACTGGGTCACTTAGTGCGTTTTAAACATTCAGCTTGGTGTCCGCTCTCTAATTCAAGTAGTTTTCATCTGATCTTCACCAAACTTGTTCACAAGTTTTATCTAGATGGTCTCTAGGCCAAGTTCGAACATGCATGCAAAGAATTGGCAGAAAAAAAAACATCTACAAACTGCAGCAGATGACATATGTAACAAACAAAATTTAAATATTGAACACCTGTTATGTAGCAAACTAATAGTTAAATAAAATAAAGGCGATGTATATCTCAAAAACATTTACACACTTATGCTTTTATGTAGTGACAAAGTTACAGTTGGGGGCATCCGTGTCGTGTGGACACATTTTTTGGTCTTTGGTCTGTTTGGTCTTAAAATAATATCACTAATACTGTTGTAGTTCATTTAAACATCAAGATATGTGATGAAAACGTATGTGTTCATGTTATGTTTGTATTTGATTTATTTTTACATGTAAATGAATATTTTTGTGTTTAAAGTTCAATCTATAGTGACGTGTGCCATTAAATATGTAGTGCTTATTGCTTTAATTTTGTTTTAGTTGAAAATCATGTTTTTGAATCTCTACGTATGAAATGCACTAGTGAATTTTGTTTGACACTTATGCGAAGATTAATAATATATTTACTTAAAAAACATTGTTGATCACAAACAGCATGTATATGCAATCCACAAATTACTGTTTATATAGCAACTGTTAACTTAATGTATTTTGTCTACTTAATTTTATCAATCATCGAACAAAATTGAATTGCTAAATAAACAAATTAATGTCTGGCAGTACAGACACACAACACAAATTGTATCATGAGGAGTTATTCGTTTTAGTTGTAAGTTCATAGCTGTACACAATGTTCAATTTCTGAATACACACCTTTTTCCAGAAAATGTGCATACATTTATGTATATTATAAACATGTTAATGATGTTCCATATCTGTCCAGAACATATTTTGTTGATTTTCTGTGCTTTTTTTGGCTTAAATTCTTTAAAATAGTAATAAATATGAAAAAAGAACATTTTTTCTTCACATGGCAACCATGAGTATTTACGGATTAATATTAGTAAAATTAATTCCGTACTTCGAAATTAATTATGTTCATCCAGATACGCGATCAATGGAGATATTATCAACACAAACTGATCAGCATAACATGTACTGATACTGGTTGAATAAGGACGTCATTTCATCCAAAACGGGCATTCAGCATTTATGACATGACACACAAAAAGTGACAGATCCAGATGGGTCAAAATCTCGTTCCCAGCCACATATCTTCACCGCCTATGTAGACGAACCTCTACCAGATCTGTATAGCATAGGCGCCCGATGGCAATGACTCAATAATCGACTATCCATTGTGACTTTTTGAAAATTGCAGCTGCAGCCTTGATTTTTATAAACCTGTTTATAATAATGCATACACATACTAAATCAATAAAAAACTTCCGACAAAACGTCTTCTTAAAAAAAAGATAGTTTGACTATGTATAAAGATATTGACATCTATATACATAGTCGAACTATTTTTTTTAAAAGAACTAAACTTCTTCCCAAGCACACTAAATCTAGCCCCAGGCCTTCAGCGCCTACGGCGCTTTGATTAATTGTTCGTGTACACAATTAATTCCATTTTAATGTCCCGCGCTGATATCTATCCATACGACACATAAACACTAAAATGGTACCATGTTAGTGTTCATGTGTCGTGTGAATAGATATAGTCGCGGGGTTATAAAATGGAATTAATTGGGTACGCGAAAAATTAAAAATGAGCATTTTATATCTACAAACATCCTTGTTACCAGAAAACATCTCGTTTTGAAATTTTGGCTTTTGCTATAAGGAACATTGATTTTTTATTGGGTAACTTTATTTTACGAAATACTTTACAAAATTTCCGTTGATTTTTTAGTATTAATGTTACTTTAATAATGTTTAGTAACAGTGACATTGACAATACCCTGACTGACCAAAAAGTAATCCCAAGCTGGGTCTGCAGGTAGGAAACATACAAACAAATTTCCGTTTAACTCCTTCAAAACTGAACTTATTTGGTGGTAATTGTGGTTCTATTTATAGCAGAAGTGACCTCGACCTGACCAGCCCCATATGCAGTTCCAAGCTAGGTATAGGCTTCATACACACAAAATGTTATACCTCTATAAAAACTCAAGTCAAGCGATAACTGTTTTCTATTGTTAGTAACATTGATTTTTTCCCGACTAGCCACACATACGATCTTAAGCTTGCTGTACCACATATGTAATCAAGATTAGTAAATGCAAATTGAAATTAAGGACCGAAAACCACATATTACAAAGCAGACAACATTAATATAGCGCATTTTGGATATTTCAAGGGAAATACTTCAGGAATGAGTATGTATGTCCTTCAAAATGTATAGACCATGTTTTAATCTGAGTTATGTGTTTCCAACAGTTACCAGATCAACTATGTGAAAAAATGTGTTATTGCTATAGATGCGAAATTTATTACTCAATCTTTACGGAACATGGTCAACATTTTTATCTTATAGTTTATCTAGCCAAAGCTGGAGTTTGGATTTCAAGTTTTTTTAATACTTGATCACTATCACTAAGTCAAATTTAAGGAGTGACCAATCAATAAGCCGCTCTCATGACTCATTCTTGATAAAACTTGTTTAGAATGTTTATCTTGATAATATGTAGATCACGTTTAAATTTGCGTCATTTGTGTTCAAACACTAAGTCACCATGTCACATCTAAGGAAAACCATGTAACAACTCAAAAACCACTTAAGAAACTTAAAAAACGACTATATAATTATGAAACATGTTGATCTTGTCAATTACATGGCGTGTCAAAAGGTTATTCACGTGCGCTCACTTGGTTATCAGGCCAATCCTGGACAATTGATGTACATTGAAACCAAGTCAGCGCTTAATACATATCACTTCGTTTTGCATTCTATTCAGTACGATATTCAGTATAATTGCTAAACGTATGCAAATAACAATAGTGGTCTGGCTAATTTATTTTCTTCTCTCAAGTGGCATCATAACCAAAAGAACATGAACGGTCAACTATGAGTTTGTATCGTACTTTTGTATCGTTTGTCCTCTCCCGTTAAATAATTATTTTCCTACTCTCACTGTTAAAGAATACTCCATTCTAATCGTAAGCCATTGAATCAAAGTGCTTATAAAAGTGGTTTCAGTGTTAGGACTGAAAGCCACATTAACACTCACAATCAACGAATATTTCGTTAAATATTACGTAAAATAAAGTTAACATATACAAAAACAGTGTTCCTTACAGTAATAGCCAAAATTTTAACGTTAGATGTGGTCTGGTAACATGATTTAACAAGATAAAAAAATGCTCTTTTTTATTTTTTTGTGGTACTATATCTTCAACATATGTTCATCTAACATGTTTGTGTTCGTGTGTCGCATGAATAGATATCGTTGCGGGAAATTAAAATGGAGTATATTGTACCACAAACAATAAAAAAGAGCATTTTTTGTCTTGTTTAATTCATGTTATCAGACCATATCTAGCGTTAACATGTTGGCCATTGCTAAAAGGAACACTATTTGTTTATGGGTTAACTTTATTTTACGAAATATTCGTTGATTTTGAGCGTTAATGGGGCTTAACTTGGCTAAATATATGAATATATGTTGGTTAATTATTACTGTGACGCTTTAAAAGTTTAATTTAACAGCATACGTTTTTAATTACAGAAGAAAAGAAACAGTGAAACACAGAATGTGATTGCCAGCAAAAATACTAATTTGTAGGACAAAGTTCATTTAATCTGTATTTGTTTATACATATATAAATATCTAATTTTGAACAAAAATGTGTAGATGACCTCTACTTACAAAGTGTGATATCCTTAGGCTCGCAGTTTCAGAGCAGAAGATTGTGAAAAGTGAACCACATATAAGTATATTTTCAACTGGGGACCCCATGGGCGGAGCCACTCTTAACCCTAGAGGACATAATTTGATCAAACTGTGAAGTGGACCTCTATACGATGCTACTTCAAACATGACAGTCTTTTCTTTGTGGTTTCAGACAAGAAGATAAAAATATATTTCTGAAAGTTAGTCTTTATAAAACAGGCGACCCCGGAAGCGGCCACATTTGACAAAATTTGAAAAAAGCTAGTAGAGGACCTCTGGATGATGCTTTTCGTATAGGTTTTCCCTATATAAGTGTATCTTCAAATTGTGACTCCGAGGGTGAGGCCAATCTTAACCGCATGGGGCTTAATTGGATGAAACTGGATAGAGGACATATGGATGATGCTACTTATAAAAAATATGACAGCCTTGGCTCTGTGGTTTCAGAAAAGAAGATTTTTTAAGGTTTTCCCTATTGAAGTCTATGAAAAGGTGATAATGCTCGGGAGAAACCAGTTTTGACCTCAGGGAGCATAATGAGAAGTAACGTTGTAGAAGACCACACAGAGATGTTACATACAATATTTTAAACCTCTGGACTATGCGTTGTTAGAGTTTTGATTATTTAAACAAACGTGTGGGTCCCGTGACCCAATTAATCAACGAACCGGAAATATATGAACAATTCTCATAGAATACCACACAATTATTATTCCTTTGATATTTCCTCGAATTCTGCCCAGGAGTTCAGGGGAGATGTTGTTTAAAGAAAACGTAAACGCACATATACACGTCGTCACGCACACAAACACGGGCGAACAACAGACATCACGTTATCCTAATAGCTCACCAAAAGCACATTGTTATCCGGTGAGCTAAAAGGTTTGGTTTGTTAATGCATGTTGTTTCTTTTCTCTAAATTGTTTACATGATGTAAGCTATCATAAATACTACGGCATGTATTTATAATACAGGATACGTCCGATCAATACACCGATAAATTAATAAATTTAACAACGATAATGAAAATCTTAAAGCGTATGTGATTGATTTCAATATACCCGGAATAACCCACAGTTAAGGGTATGAATCCGGAGGATTCGTAACAGTTAAACCAAGAGAGCTTAATTAATGTGTACCTATACTCCTAAGCGTTTGTTATTCAACAAGTTATCGAAGAAAAAAAAAATATTTGTACACGATCTTATTTTGGATTTTATTTATTTCATATACATGTACAGTACATGTATAGTAATATTATGAAGAGATTTATATACCTGTATTCCGTACATCTTGCTCAAAAAACAATCGCATGAACTTTTCCGTTAAGATTATAACAAACACAACATGAAGTCAAAGTTTTTAATACAATGTAATGTCAAACCGTTTTATCGTCGGAATGATTGATTAAGACCAAAACAATATTATGACGTATTGTTTATTGGCGCTGTGTACAGAGCAAGTAAAATCTTTACAAACACAAATACGGGTTAAATTTCAACAACGCTTGCGGCATTTGCAAATTTTACACATTGCATGATTTGTTTGTAATATAAAGGAACCATACGTTTGATACATTATTGTAAAGTTATAATGATTCAATTTGTTGTTCAGAGACGTAAAAATATGGCTCATTAAACATAGAAATGAACGCGCTGATCGATATAAGTATGACCCAAATAAAATATCAATGTAAATGAAGACTAAATTGTATATGAATGCAAGGAAAAATATTAGAATGTTGGATTTTGCAAAAATCTAAAATGTTTTGAAAAATATTTTTATCGGCGTAAAAATAATTGAATAATGTTGAAATAAAACCACTTATGATTTTAAATTATTTTATAACTTAATACTTGATATAGAAAGTTTGACTGTCGTTGTTATTATTTTGCATACTGTGTTTGGTTTGCAAGTACAATTTATCTCGCATTGATTATTCACGTACTTAAGTCGACATCGTGATTGCAAAAGGTATATTAGACCTGCTTGATAACAAAAATAAAAACCGTGGACTGTAATGTGGCTCATTTGTTCAAATGCAAAAATCGTCTTGTCTGTCATTTTGAATTTCACATCGGAAGGTGGACAATGTAAAGTGTATGGAAATGGACAAAACTATTCTGTTGGGGGTTGACGACAGTGACATCATTAAAGTACATCAAAATGACATCTTTAATCGAATTTAAGATGTCAACTCTCGACGCCAGATTCTCGCCTGAAGTATTTCGAATATGGATGGCATCGAGGAATATGAAATATGGAAGTGCATTTTCATTACGGACGGTGCTAAACGTACTCTGGGGACACAATGTATCGACCTTTGGATAGCACAAATGAGTAAAAGAATATCACCCGAATGTATTATAATAAATATTCATGATCCAGAAACCGGCGTCATTTACAAAGATGAACCTAACCTTACTGTGTGTAAGTCAGGCATCGTGATGATTAACACGATATCCAATTATTTAGAAATGGTGGTCACGTGTTCATGACATTATATATGAAACTCCTGGTTGCATTGAGACATGCCGAAGCGTACGAATGTTTGAACTAAAACCGTTTATGTTTCGAGTACTGGCAACTGTGTGCCTTTTGCGTAATATTTGCTTAATATCCCTTAGATTATTGCATGAACAGTTTCCCTTTTTAATGTGTGCTTTGTTTTAATAAGTGCTGATAATGATATGATCTGGGGTTTTATCTATTGTTTTACCTTTTCTGTAAATACTTGTTCTTGTATCATCATTCCAATAGTCAGTGCGTCTAAACAAACATAAAAATTAAGCATATGTATATGGATCTGACTTTTCATAGATCCCATTACATATAAATAAATTCATGTTTGTTACTTGCCACTTTAGCCAGAAAGGTGTGAATCGTTCTTTCTTGTTTAAGTTGACATGGAGACTCTATGTTCCGAGACGCGTTTTTACCTCGTTTATTTACAATACAAGGTCATTGTCCATACCTTACAGAACGGCACTTAATCAATGAATATTTATATTTTGTATATCCATATGTATTTCACGATGATCTTCGAAATTATACTTACTATTAGCGTTTTTTCACTAGAAATCGGAATGTGTTTCTCCATTGTCCGCCATCCTGGAATGTTGACTTGTGTGTTATTTGCACATAGCAACACACTGCGTTGTAAACAGAAACTTTACCTGCTCTATATTTAAGCTTTAGGTAAGAATGCTGCACTATTTTTAGCAGACGAAAGGTTAATATCTAGTTCATATAGTATGTTTTTAAATTGTTAAATCACTTAAAGTCTATTTTACGATTTATAAATGTTAAGCGTGCGAGCGTTCCATAATTGGTCACGGCAGTTATTGTGACCCGTTTTCGGTCACACAGTGACCAATATTTGGTCACAGTGACCAATTTCTGGTCACAGTGACCAATTTCTGGTCACAAGTGGAACGCTGCGGCTATTTAAAGTGACAAAATTTCGGTCACACGGATCATTCTTGTTCTTATCTTTTAAGAGGTAACATCTATCACGTTTTTCTTTAAAAAGAAAATTTAACATTAACAATAGCGACATTGGTATTAAAATTTTGAGATTTAAATAATAACTTACACCAAGTTCTTTGAATTATTGAGTCATTCAACTACTTATTTTAATTTTAACTACCTTTATATATTTAGAGGAGCGTCATTGAATCTTTGACACCCATTGCTATTATTTGACTACGCTACCTTGTCAAGACTGTTATGTCCGATGAATGTCAAGTTTTATTGAATGTATTGGAAGTTAACGTTTTTGTATATCAATATACAGATATAGCCGTTTATTGTGAATAAACTCGTTGAACATTTTCGTATCGGAATTGCGTTATAAATTTAGTACCACGGAACGCAACAATAAGTCCAACGACGGAGAAAGTAGTCTGGTTTTCATATATATCGCTCAAACAATGTTCACTATTCCGTTCATCATTCTTGGATGGCAACTATATACTGATAAATGCAGACAGAGATCTGATATCCAACTGAACAAAACAGAAGTGGTACTTATCTTCATGATTGTATTACTCCTTTATTCTTCGGAAATCAAAATGTTAAGTGATGCATGTCTTCGCACTTCCAGCACAACTGTGGGTTGGGATTGACCAGAGCTGTATTTGGACTATGTGCAATGCCACAAAACAGTTGCCAACATAGATTTACAAATATATAAGAGTTTCATTTTTAATCATGTCAATATTGTTGGTTGTACCTTATCTATTAATTTTGATAGTAATATGTGTTGTTATATGTGTTATTGTACTCGCAATAGCGATACTATTTACACTTGAAGGAAGAAAATTGTATGAAGAATTTAACTTTAACTTTGCATTTGAATCCTGGCACTTTTACGATATATACTTTAATTTGCACATTACGGGACTGTTCAGTACTATATCAATCATATTTAATGTTATTGTAACAAAATACCATATCGACTACTAAAATGATGGCAACATAATGACAATTGCATTAAATTACGAATGGACGATTGCTGTGTTTTGTGTCCTAATTCCACTTTACTATATAGTATGAGTCTAATTTGTAAGTCACGTTGCTGAAAAGATGTTTGATTGCAAATGGGGCATTTTTTTCAATGATCATTAAACTATGCTTGGCAATTGTCCTCTGACTAAGTAGTACTCTGGTAACGTGATAAAATTTAGTTAAAATTATTATATTGGACTTAGAGTTAGGAGTTGTATTAATTTGTCCAGTTTGTAATATTGCAAAATAACATAAATAACAAACATGTAATGAACAGTAAACATAATTCTATCAAAGGCTTTTCATAATAGTTTCGTTTTGTATTTTCTGCAATAAGAATTCAAATTTTAATTTGAATGTGAAACAACCCTTCAATTAAACTTATTTTAATTCATCGGTCTTATTATCTAATCAGAGTAATGTATATTAATTTTGTTAACGTGGATGTTATGTAATTCTCAGTGGGATCCGGTATCACGCAATCAAAATATACTTAAATAACCATATTTTTTAAGAGAACTTATAACATATTAGTCGTCGTCAGTAATATTGTCTTCGCACCATAAATTATAAAACGCACCTAGTGTGTTGATATTGTTGACTTTCATTTGCTTATTTCGTTTTGTTAAAATTTATAATTGTTTGCTAAAAAAACATGTACATTTGTTTCATTTTACTTTGATCCAGTTTGTATATCAAGTGCAATAGACCGTTTCAAGATAAAATTGGACTTAAGGTCGGAGATAAGAAACACTTTAAATATATCAAACAAACCCACATGCACTCAGAAACTTCAAATCGAAGGTTATTAACATCGATTTAACTAATTGGTTTAAACACTATTTATTTAGTTCATAGAAAGTACATAATAAGCAATACAATACAAAACATACATGCTATTTTCGAACAAAATACAAGGCAGGTAGAGATTGCAGTATTGCTTTACATAAAGGCTGTAGTATACAATTGGACAGAATTGAGAAAAAAGCTCGAGGCTTATGCTATGTCTCTCTTCTGTCAGTTAGAAGCGCTGCTGTTATGGTGTAAACAACCAAACGTGTAACAACAATTTATAAAAATGACAAAATTACGAACAATATGAACAGTGATAGGTGTTTGAATTCCGTTTAGAAATGGAAAAAAAANGGATGGACATCGCCTCCTCTAAGAAGAAGGATTGCCAGCCAGCAAACTAACTCGAACATATTCAATTGTTGAAGCCCTTTACTTTTCATAGTAAGGGAGTAGAACAAACCTATCCTCATCCTGTACACACCTATGTCAGTGTACATTATGTAATTCCAGAGTGAAAGAAATGAATGGATGAGGAAAAGCTATCGTGCGCCCGGCCCGCGAGAAATGGAAGATTGAGAGGAGGAATATTGAGAAGAGAAGAATAACAAAAGAAAACATGAAGTTTGGTCATGTTGATTTTTTAAATAGATGATAAAACCTCATTTGATAAAGTTACATTTTGGGCTTTATTAATGATACAAAAAGTGAAACTTCTATTCGATGATCGCGTAGTTACATAAAAGTGCAATAATCTACGCAACATGGACAAAGTAGTCAAACCGAAAAATGGCAAGCTTTTTACAAAGCTTGTAGTATATGCCAATGAGGCGTGTTAACGGGAGTCTGTGTTTGTAGAATGTGCATGATTTCCGCAAGCTAAATAAAGAGTACATGTGCAATAAAAGGGCAATAAGAGTGTGTCGCAGGATTGTTGATTACAGTTTAGGCACAAGTTAGGGGTGAGTGAACGTGTTAATTGTATTTGTTTCATATTAAGAGTTTGCAAATAATTTCGGGTGAAATGGATTTTGAAAAGTGCATCTTATTGGATGATTTTTAATGAAAGAATGTGTAGTTGCACCAATATAAAAAATAAAAAAATGGATGTGTGTGTTCTCCAAAGTGTAAATATTCATATTTCAAGCTTGTGGATTAATTAATTCAAGGATTTGATACCAACTGGTGTGTGTTAAATAGCACACCACAGTTGAAAGCAGCATTTGGATATGAGTGCACAAGAATTAAGTCAGGTAAGTTTTTACAACTCATAGTAGAAGTTAGATATTTGATATTTGTTATGTTAAATAACTGCTTGGATAATTGACTTAACATATGGACTTACTTACATTCAGTCAACATGACAACACAATAAGTCTAACAATTAAGTTGCTGTACAAACAAGATAATTAAATCATCTAGCAGCTGAGCTTCAGAATATATGGGTGTTAATGAGTACACATGCAATATAAAATTAAGTTGCTGTACAACATAATCAACTGAAGTTCTTATATAGAAGTGTTTGAGAGTTCACAAGTAATATATAACCAAGTTGGTGTACAAAATAGGATAAATCATCCAATAAATGAGGTTCAGCTGCATAAGTGATAGATAATACACAAACAATTTACACTTAAGTTGCTGTACAAAGAAGTATAACTCTACTAGCAACTGAAGTTCAAATATAAGTACTAGAAGATACACAATCAATGCACACAGACATAACATATTGTCAAGCGACTTATACAACATTACCATTTATCATATAATATACCATTAATATGAAGTATCTAAAACATATATTATGTTCAAATATAAGTGCTAGGTTGTACACAATCAATACACACATGCATAATATATTGTCAAATGATGTATACAACATTTCCATTTATCATATGCATCATTAATATTTATTATCTTGAACATATACTATGCTCAACTATAAGTGCTTGAGAGTACACATTCAATACACACATGCATAACATACCAACAAGTGACTTAAGGTTACAACATTACCATCGTATCATGTAAACCATTAATATTTATTGTCTAATAACTGATTATGTACATAATTACCATTTGTTATATACACCATTACCATCAAATATCTTACATAACTTTGATATACACCAAGGTATAGATTATTGTAAACATCTGTTTCAATTTATTATATAATAACATGTGGCTTAAAGAAACACAATACAAAGTAAAGAATGGTAACTCAAGTGCATATATTAATTCTTAGAATAATTGATCATTTTGGTAAAAAGAATGTAGAGTACTCAAGGGTTTTTTAAGGGGGGGGGGAGTAATTACTAAATTTAGTATATGAATGGCATTTTTGAATGGTACAATAGATTTGATAACTATTAAAATTTATGCACACATTTAATGCTATTCTTTTAATATAAGTACCTATGTTCAGATTAGAGTTGTTGTTTATTCATGAATTGTGTGCAGTAAAATAAATAGATGACTCACTTTTGTCATAATCTTGTAATGTAACAAGAAAATGGAAGTGGGTCAATGTTTTTGTGAAGTAGAAGAATAGTAATATCAAACAATCTTAGAATTGGAAAGCGAAAATGTCCAAGATTATTTGAAACTTTTATAAGTAGCAATTCATTTATTTATTTAAAGATGCCTGCTTTTAATCGTGTTCATTGGAATGAGTTCAAAGTTTGTGATTGCATCATTGATAAGATGTGCATATCCACATTTACAGATTGAGTGATTTTAACAATCTATTGAGATTTATCTTGTGACAACACTGAAGTAAAAAACAAGTGACCTGCCAGTTGTAGTGGTTTGATGGTTGATTTTAGTTTGATTTATTGTGTGTGACTTTGGCAACAATAAAATGGATCATATTGTGCATGAACCTAGCAGTGATGCCATTTGTTATCAAAACAAATTAGAAAAAGGTTAAAATACATTATACAGTATGCTGTTCAGCAGGTCTGTTAAAGGTGGTGTAATACACAACAGTATTGTTTAATGGTTGACAATAAATAACTGCTTTTACAATAATAATAATTGCATTTCATGAGTAGATAAGGTCATTTCAATCGGTTTTGAAAGTTGCATAAAATAAATTTACAAAAAGATAGTATTGTTTAAAATACCGGTAACATATGAACTCTGTAGTTAACACCTTAAGGACTAGAATATTATTTTTAATATAAATCTACACAATTACTTACAAGTTAAATTATGAAAAAGGGATGTTAAACAACATTAATATTATATAAGCAAGTAGTAAACGTGGTTGCGGTATAACATATTTACTTGTAAGTGGTATTATTGGGATTTATTTATTAGATTTTACTTTGTTATTGTAAATAGAACCTCGTGTAGTACGTTATTACATTTTAAGGTATATAAGGTGACAATGTTTACATTTATTTCCATAATATATTGATGGTGATATTAAAGGAAAAAATGAAAATAAGAGTATTTTGACAATTTTCATAACATTTACATCATTTGCATGGCATTTTTTACATAGATTCGAGTAAGAATAATTACATTATTGTAAGTAAACAGGCAAATATTTGCATTATTGTAAGTGGGTAGCAAGTGAGGATATGGTAGTATGAGTTTACTTAACATGGTGTCATATAATTGATAGTATGTTAATGAAAAAACACACAGTATTTGTGGATTTGTTCATAATATATACATAATTCACATGTCATATGTTGCATTTACACAAAATATTGATAGCATATTTGAGAAAACAAGAAAAAAGAGACAAAATGTATGTAACTGGTCACACAAATTAATGAGAAAACAGCACCCTTTGAATTATTTACAGTGTGTAAATAAGTTTGTACTATGGCTTTAGTATCGTGTATTTACAAAATCTTGTTTCGATACATTGATGATATTACATGTTTATGGATGATTTTTTATTGATAAACAGACATTTGTTATAGTTATATTTGAAGCTCTTTATGTTACATGTGACAACAAAGTACAGTTTAAGTTATATAAAATAAGAAACACAGTATTTATGGATTTGTTCATAGCATATACATAATTTGCGTGTCATATATTGCATTTACACAGTATATTGAAAGCATATTTGAGATAAGAAAAATAAAATAATTAAGAGAACAACATTTAAGTAGTTGGTCACACAAATTTATGAGGAAACAGCACCTTATAAATTATTTAAAGTGTGTAAATAAGTTTGTACTATGGCTATAGTATTATGAATTTTTAATACTTATTTCAACACATTGATTTTATATAATGAATAATTTTTTATTGGTTAACAGAGATTTGTTATAGAAATATGAGAAGCTCTTTAAGTAACACGTAAAAACAGCAAGTTTGAAAACAATAAAAGTTTGATATATTTAAGATATAATATTAATAGCATAGTGGTTTGAAGACAAAGATTTGGCATACAGCAACTTGAAATAGTTGACCTCTAAATAGAACATGAACCCACTTGGTGTGACATGGCAACATATATTCAAAGCTATCTACTTGGGTTTGTAACCGAACTTGCATAGGTCCTGGAGGCAGCTTATCCTTATGCTTGCTTTTTGGTCGGAGACTCTGATGAATAAGGTCCCATCAAATGACCATGCGTCAGTCACTGGAGACTGGGGGTCCTTTTTCAGCTGTCGGCATTGGTATGCTATCTGTCTCCGGATTGGTGTTAGCTGCTCGTTAATGAAAATTTTGCTTTTGTTGGTTCTTAGTTCCTTTCTAGATTTCATAAAATTGGACTTTGCTTTGTAGTTGGTAAACTTGCATATTATGTCTCTGGGTTTACCATTTGTGCTGTTGGTTGGTCCATTCCTGTGGGATCTATCAATGTCGTTTATGTTGATGGAGCAACCATTGTCTTTCGCGATCTTGAGGATTATCTCATCAGTCGACTCATCTTGTTTCTCATCAATATTGCTTATCAAAACACAGTGCCGTCTACTGTACTGATTTGTATTATCAAGTTCTGTTTCAAGATCAGCCAATTTAGAAGTTAGTTTTGAGATAGTGTTCTTCATCTCTGCAAGTTCATTCTGCAGTGGAGCTACCTGTTCAGCTACTGCCGCAGAGACCATGGACTGAATCTCATTTCTCAATGACACACGGAGAGTTTGCACTATTCTCTGTATATCAAAGTCTGTAATGAATGAGGCTGGTTGGCTGTATCCTTGGACAGGGGTTGACTGTAGAGAAGGCGGTATGGTAAAACTGACTGGGGTCTGAGGAAATGACCCTAGTGTATAGTTATGGCCTATTTCAGGTGAACTCATGTTGTCTGTTGGGGCTCTGATCACCGTATTGTTAGCGCTTGTTTTTGATGGATCGGACATCAGGGGTATTTCTAAATCAGCCCAACCACTACTAGAACAGTCAGTGTCTGAATCGGAAGTCTGTTTGCTTTTTTTCTCTGCTTTCTCGAATTTTTCTTGCTCAGGGGAGATAACTTTTCTCTTCCTTGAATTTGGCCTTTTAGTCCGTGTTTTAGAGCAATTATCGTTAATAGAAGCGGATTGATTACCTGTGTCAGATATACCTTTGCCCATCTGGAAAGTCTGCTTTATAAATTCATTGAGGTTTGAAGTTGGTTTAGTGAAGTTGGTTTAGTGTTGAATTTACATTTTTTTTACCAATTCAAAAAAAATGCAAATGTTTACACCGGAAGCGGAAGGGTATTAACTAATTGATGGCATCCATATCAGAAGTATTTGTAAGAATATCATTTCTTCCCAATGTTGCTTTATTATAATTTCAATATAATCATATCAAAACAAATGGACCATAAGTCAATCTTTCGTGAAACGTATGAACCGTAAATACACCTCTTTTAAAATAAGAGCTCACCCAAATGTGATTTCTGAAATTATTGACGTATATGTGTATTTCAAGGTCTTGAATTACTTCTGTTACCAGTCAAGTCTGGAAGTAAAGCCTTAAAGGGACTGTCAACCACGAATGACGAAAAAAGGAAAGTTAAAAAATACCGTATTTTTACAATTATTAGTTTATATTGATTAAAATATCACGACTGGTATATTACATTACTTGAAAAAAGTTGTTAAGTTTTCATATTTTCAGTATATTCGGTAATAAATTGTACTGGGTATGTCTAACAGGTAACTACCAGTTCACTATAAATAACGCAAGTAGATTGATCATCATCGTTACGTGGTAAACCCAGGAATGCAAATTGTGCATGCGTAGTGAATTGTATATATTTTATATATAAAATGATCAATTTACTTGCGTTTTTTCCGTGTGTGTATCGTTATGTCACCTATTTTCGCGATGTACCTTCGATTTCACATCGCGACATTTTATTACCGAATAAACTGAAAATATGAACTATTTTCAAGTAATGTAATATACCAGTCGTGATATTTTAATCAATTAAAACTAATAATTGTAAACAAAAATACGGTATTTTAGAACTTTTCTTTTTTCGTCATTCGTGGTTGACAGTTCCTTTAAAATAATTGTTTTTATTGTCAAAGATAGTTTAATAAAGAAAACTGATAAACATACAACGAAAGAATCCATGCTAAAAAAATGCAAAAACACATAGAGGGAATATCAATACGTAACAGAATGAGACATTGTATGCTATAAACATCCAATAAATCAATACTATAACCAACAACTTGGTACTAGGTATGGACTAGATTTGTTACGAACTACTGTGAATAACTTACACCATGCTTGTACGAGGCAGAAACATCAATTCTATTTTACTACGGTGGGCAAATTCCCCGATCCGACAAAGTAAAATATTAACCAAAAACATATCCTACAAACAACAAAATGTGTTCCCATATACAAAATGTATACAATTAAAAAAAATCATTTATTATTAATAAACTAATAACAATCACATAAACATTGAAATGAAACATGTGTCATAATGACTACGGCATTATTTATGTTGCATGCATACTGCGTATGTGAGTACTCGGACATACATCTTTTACAAATACATAAATTAAGCTTCTCAAATGCATACCTATTTATCGTAATCATGTCGTTTCCAATTTGTTGTATGCTATATTTGCCTGATGTGTTCATGCTTCGTGAATATGAGTAAATAACATGTATTTGACTTAGACACATTTGCGTTCAATACTCTCAAACGCTTTCTGGACAATGTTTAAATATTTAAATACTTAAAAGATTTACGACTTTCAAGAACACGCAATTGAAAGGTATTCGAGTATCTTTTAATCATGAAAACGAATCGTTACAATGTTCAACTTTAACGTTTAACATAAGCAATATTGTTGTATTAGCAAAGCCTAAAAGTATCTTGTAAAGCATTTCACACGCTATGGGTATACAAACAAGGCATACCAAAAAGTGTATCAATATTTACAATAACCAATACACAGATTAAGCATGGTCTACGTCAATCATCACGAATTCTGTCGGAGTTCTTTAAAGAACACTTTCCACGTTTGTTTCAATCGTTTGCTTTTAGCTGTTTGCAATAACTATAGCTTTCCATATTTGTCAGTCCTCTATTTCGTTCATAGTGAATTTAGGTCTGTATTTCAGGGATTCCTTTATCACATATTGTCATATGATTCAACATCTGTGAAAACATGTTATATCTTTATATAGGCAATCAATATAATATGTATTTTTTTCAGGAAACAAATTATGTTAGTGTAACTATATATTTTCTTATTACTTCTTATTTACTTATGATTTGAACCCACATCGAATATTAAAATATCACACAACAAAATAAAGCGTAACTATTGTTGTACCTTTGACATCCTGCTTTGTGAACTTCGTGTAAAATATAGAAATCATTCAAATAATCATTCAGTGTTCCAAACTGTGTATTCGACATTGGTCTCTGTATGGGACAAGAATGATGCCAGGTAATATTTATTATATTTGAATGATATTATCTAAAAAAAAACGCGCACTCTATGGTCATATGTTTGTCGAAAGCAATGTTTGTTAAATATTTAATTTTTATCTTCAAATATATGTTTTATTTAACCGCATTTCTTAAAAGTAATATCATATGCATTGTTAAGTTTCAACAACAACCTGATTTTTCCGGTGATGTAATTCTGTAGTAAATTTTAGTTATTTGGTCAGGCTTGAGAATATTTCACGTATGCACTTCAAGTATGAATGAAAAATGATTCGAGCAGGTGGATTTACCCTTTGAGCGCTGGAACTGGATTTTGAAGGCCTTTGCAAACAGTTTGGATCCAGATGAGACGCCACAGAACGTGGCGTCTCATCAGGATCCAAACTGTTTGCTATTCTGATAGTATTCTTTGAAAAAAAATCGAAGAAAATGCTAATTTCAGAAATTTAGCAGACAACATTTTAGCAGACGACAAATTTCCCAGCATGCAAAGGGTTAACACGATTAATGTTAGTACTGCTTATTTACAGCAATAATACACTCCTTTCAATAATGTAACAGTAAACGTATTATTGACATCTCATTATAACAAACATATTCGGTTTGTATATTTATGTAATGTATACACATTGCGTTATGGTTGTCCAAACCTGAACGACCATATTAAATATAACCTGTTTTATGGAGGGAAAATATCTGAAGTATTTCAATTAAAGGGCATCAACGTTACGATAACATCTGTAACAATATACAAGCGAAAAAGGTTCATCACCTGAAACATCATTCAGAAAATTGTTTACATCGAATAACATAGGAATATATTAAAAATCGTTTTGTACCTAAACATTTAACGTCCGGAAGAGCTATTCTATTTATTTTATGAAAAGTGGTATAATATAAATATAAAAAAAGGCATAATTCAATGAACATATTTGAAAATGAAATCAATTGGGCACGTTTCTAATTAAAATACAAAAAAATAGAATTGAAAGTAGTACAAATAAACCAACTACAAATATCAATATAGTTTATTATAAATGGGATAGCTATTGTAAATCAAAAGTCACAGATGGACAAAATCGACATGTAAAGTGGTTTATTAAATGATTTCCTAAAACGAGCTAGTTGTCAGTGAAATTAAGATTATTGACCTCCATTACAACCAATAATATTTTGTTTAATTATTAAAAAAATCGTTTGACTTTGACTTTAAACTACACCATGGACTTTGTACGGCTGTTTGACCAGTGGTAATTATATGCTTTTTATGTGGATGTTGAAGTTTCCTCTAAGTGTGTATATGTATTAACCATTTCTTATTTTCTTGTGTTTTATTTAGTCTCGACGCTTTTGCGATGAAATTACGATATTTTGTACACATCGGTGATAATAATTGTGCGATCAAAGAGATTGCATGTGCTCGTATAATTGGGACGGTATTGACAAAACCCCAAACTTGCATTCAAAATAATCTCGAACAATTAAATCTACAGATAATACCCAAATCAAAAAGTAAGCTGGAAAAATAAAGACAAAAATACCGCTTATTCCACAACAGCTACTTTCTAATGTAACTGCAAAAGCAGTGTCCCAATATTCTGCTTGGTATTTGATAACCGTAACTCCAATAGTCGCGAACATAGCAATAAACATTAATGTCAAGTGAACAAGCGCTGTTTTGGCAAATCTCGTCTCAGTTAACAATATGAGCAATCCAATACTTATACTTCACATGATAATATAGGGAACGTTTAAAATAATCGATAAAATAAAAAATATGATAACCACAGTTTTGTACACAAAAACAGGTAGATATTTTTTAATGTCCGCAATTCTACTAATAAATTCAATGTCCATATTGTCCCACAATTGCAACGAAAGGAAAAATACATGAGCGACTTTGTACTTTGTTTTCAAATAATGACTATGATTCCCCAGACAAAACAACTGACTGGTATCAGTATATAAAATATACAAATAACTTCACTTTTGCTCAGACGGATATCGTGTGTTCGTCTGTATTCATAAGGTAAAATAATCCATCCTGTCGCCATAAAGGAAATCGTAATTATTATTTGAAAACAATAACTTACGTATATCCCTTCTAATTCGCTGGCGTCATATAAACCGAAACACGTCAAATTTAACAATGGAACCAAAAACATCACTGTAAACATTGGTAAATTCACAACCACACAAAACAATGCGATGATTCTTCTGGACAAACTTGATTGTAAAACTTTTCTTAAAATAATGTTCCCACGAACAAAAATAGGCGTTTCTGAAACGATGTCGGTAACGTTTTGATCCACTGGTCCAATTGTGAAAACCCATCAATTGTAATATGTGACGTGCTATTTGGCCGTATTTCGTTATCTTTACTGGTGGCGGTCGATGTATCTTCCTGCATGTTTAACACAAGGCATTGTGTCGGCGTTCCTTTATTTATACGTTCTTTCCATTGGTCAATTAGTTTCGTATCCAACGTCTGTTAAGCTCTATCTGTAATAAAGATTGTTTTCCATATGTGATATACCTCTATTCCATCGATGTTTGAAACAGTACGTGAGAGAACCGTGCGTCTTGGGTTTGCGGAATTGATCGCTTCAATAATCCTTCTTTTGTTCACTTTTATGATGTCTGTGTCGTCAATAACCAACAAAATATTCTTGTCCATTTTGTGACAATAGAAACTGAGCCTTTTCATGTGTTATGTAGCTTTATGGTTGAAATTCGTTATTCCGTTAAGTTCTCAATCTTATTTTTTCACCGAAATACAGGTTGCTTAAATATTAAATACCAACGTACATGCGTATGATCAAAACAACAAGAGAATTAACGTATAACCCCCGGAAAAAAAGATAACAAATATCGATTAGATATAACATCGATTTAATCTTAGGATTTCTATTAAAAGCAGAAAACGACGTTTATGTTAATATTTGAACAAATACGTTGTTTAGACCAGTTCGAATAGTTGGAAGAGTAGTTGACATATTATGCACAACACTGAATTTTGCTTGTAATTTGTATTTGTGACCATTTTTTGAAAGTATACACATTTCAAAAAAACATATTAGCGTTGCTAATAAAACAGATATATGTATATGGATTAATATTCAAGCTAAAATCCATAATTAAAATGGTACCCGAGACGAAAGTGTATATGAATGAGACGGCGTTTCACGAACCTTTTATTGACTTTGTACGAGCAAACTGTACTTAGAATATTACTAGTATACAATAATTAATTAGTCTTAACCCCATTCTCCCCATGGTTACTGCTTTTAACATACTGATGCAGGTCAGTAAGTATTTACAATAATTCTGACTTTCTAGTTTCCCCAAGTCCAAAATTAATGCGCATTGTTTTAGATATCGACCAGTCTCAAGTATACTTTACAGAGAATCGTGCATTAAGATATAATAAGTACAATATATTAATAATGTTAATGACTCCATAATTACACGCTGTCCGAAAGTATTCATGCATTATGATAATTCTGATAATTCACCCTGCCCAAGTATTTAAAATACATAACATTGTTTTTTATGAGTCTGAAATTGAATGAATCAAACAAATTTATATTTACGTCACCTTCGTTCGCTAATTTACTCAAATAAGCGGGAAATTCGATTAACGGTATCTTATCTGAGTTTTGTGATGTAGTTTTACGTTTAAATAATGTCCAAAATTCACGAGGTGATTTCTGTATCATAATTTTAATTTGTTTGCTAAGATCATTAATGTATTTTAAATTCGTTTTCCTACATATACGTATACTTGTAATCTTATTTCGATGCAATCATTTGCTCGCGTGTACGTCCATTTTTATGTAGATTATACTGGTATAAAGCTCTTGTACATTGGTATAGTTTGTTTTTACACTTTTCATTAAACCATGTTTGCTTATTTTTATCATAATCAATAAATCATTTATTTTTCAGATTTTACTAAGTGCTTAAAATATTTTTCCCCTTTTGAATTCAAACAGAGTTTGAATCAATTTTCGATGATAGCGTGTGTTCTAGATTTTGGACATCGAACGTTACATCCCGTACCGAGTCGCATTTATTCCCAGGTTTCCATTTAACATAAACAATAGGATTACTATTACTTGTTGAAACAGCGTAATTCGTGTGGGGATCAAATGTTATCGGCGCATGACTAGAGAATTCCGGGAAATTGTTAACGGTAAAATTAAAAATATCCTTAAATTGGTACGCGCAGTTAATACATAATACAAATATTCTGGATGGGCCTCATACATGTACACAACATTGCTTACGATCGAATAACTACCGATGGTGTCACGTAAAAAAATAGTTCCACCTTAAACTGTTCCTTTTAATACTTTCCTAAATGAAAAACGAATCGAGAATGTGATATTTTTATTATAAGAAATTGAAAAAATATGCAATAGCAAAACCAAAATTGATTAAGATTTTTGTGTGTTAGAAATTGAATAAAAAATGCAGCACCAAAACAAAAACTCAACTTTATTTACCCACTAACTGTTCATAGCGTTTGTATCGAATGCTAACCATTCTGACCCAAAACACGATTAAAGAAGTCGTAATCCTGTCGGAGCGAGTCATTTTATTCCTATCGAATTTAACAAATATGCATGGCAAACACACAATCCGAAATGCGTTTTGGATTCGTTGGATGCTTTAAAAATATTTAATATTTTACTTTAAAAAAACAATACCTCCAAATTGTTGTCTCTAAAATTCAGAGAGTCATGCTTAAACTGGTGTGTTTCGTCAGAGAAATGACGTCACACGAGATACGTCATACATTTCATAATCAAGCGAATGAAAGTAAAAATACGGAAAGTTGGTTCTGTAATATATTTAAAAAAAAAATGAATACAATAGAATAATAAATTATATAAACGAAAACACTCATGATGCGTCTCAAAAAATTTCAACGGTCAAATACTAGAACATGTTAATCGTCGTGTAGGAATACGTGCGGTCATGTGAACTACTGCCGGAGATCAACGACCCTGCTTTATAAGGTCACTGTTTGCAACAGAGGCAGGATAAAGCACGTTATCTTACCTATGTTATGGTCGTTATGTTACCACCCATTCACGATACGAATATTGGTAGCTTTGCATTTATCGTACAGGTAGTCTCCGAATCGATTCGTAACCGGGTCACTATTCGATCGTGGGATAAGGGTTTCAATATCTGAAGCAGAAACACAATCAATATCGCTCATATACATATCATTTTCGATGTAATCAGCTTTATTTCCCGTTCGCGAGTTTGTGTCTCTGGTTAAAAGTAGTTTTCCTTTGGATTGAGAAAAATCACATCAGATTCAATACTTTGACAAATATCATAAGAATACAAAGAATGAGCAGGTGAATTTTCAGGTGCAATATATACAACACATAGATATACATCAGATTCGATAATAAAAAAAATAGTTTATATAGTGTAAGCCAAACAATACAATCAATATAATTTTTTACTCATTTGACATCTTAACGAAAAGAGTCTTTAGAATAAATCACAATACCACCACTTGAGCGCTTCGCTCTACGGTGCTGTAATCGTCTGTGAGATTGAATAATTATGTCTAATGTAGCATTTTAGATCTATGGTAGAGTCTTTATGTGTCCAAGTTTCAGTAAGACAGATGATATCGTGAAAGTACAGAAAAGAAGAAAACTTACTATCAGAGCATTAAACAACCGATTGCGTTGTATTGACATGTTACAATGTATTGTGTGTGTGTGGGGGATGTAGCTCAGTGGTAGAGCGCTCGCTTTGCATGTGATAGGCCCGGGGTTCAATCCCCCGCATCTCCAATTTGTTTTTCGCACTAAGCGGTTATTCAACATTCGACATTTAATGGCATAAACAGGTTTTCAATTATAACATACACAAAATATACATATTTTCACATTGACGATATCTACTTAATTAAAGTAGACTCCAGGTAACTCTACGACAAATATTGACATGATACTCATATACTTATATGCGCTGAGCTCTGAGAAAAAGGGGTTTAATGCATGTGCGTAAAGTGTTGTCCCAGATTGGCTTGTGCAGTTCGCACAGGTTAATCAGGGACAAACTATCCGCTTTTAAGTTATAGTTTTTTTTCACTTAAGTCTGCTCTTAGCATAAATCCAGTTTAGTCGGAAAGTGTCGTCCTTGATTAGCCTGCGCGAACTGCACAGTATATTAATAGTATATTTCAAGTACGTGATAGAACTTTAGGCCCTTATTTGTTTGGCGTTCAAGTAATACTGGTTTAAGATGTAAACCGACACTTGATTTGACAGCCTGCTGCGGGTTTCAACTTAATCAGTGGCTCAAAAGCCTCCAAACTAATTAATATGCTTTCTGCAGTTTTAGCTGTAACATGCATAGTTGGAGACATAATTCTTCATTAATAAATGCCTCAATGTATGTATGTCCTCCATAATAGCCGGGTTGGTTTAAAAAGGGGAAGCTCATAATGAACTCAAGATATGTGTTCGAAAGTCGAAAAAAATATGTGTATTGTTTACTTTCGGGATAATACAGAAATATTATCAATCAAGGAAGAAAATGTACATAGTTTTACTCGCTCAAAGGCTCATGAAACATACATTATCTTCCTTTACTATAAATTATTTAACGATTTAAACCCAAAAGATAACACCTATTCTTAATGTTCATACAACCATTTAATAGTATGAAATTATTTCAAAACTCTTAAACTTAATTTAGCAGAATTATACAATTTAAATACCGTTCGAAATGCGTATCATTTTGCGACGATGGTTTTGTGCGCCAGGGGCATTATTAATGCTGGAAATGAAGCAACAGAATGTTTTATGGCAATAGCCACTTCATAAATAAGTTATACAACTACAACTAGCTGTCGAGAGTGTGGGGTTAGCAAAAAGGTAAGGCCAGGTTCACCAACTTTACACGTAGAATAAACAATGAACTAGAGACGGCCATCGTGGCGACAGGCGAATTCATTCTTGCCTGAAACCACCAACGAAGAAAGTACAATGTTACAGTTAAAACAGAAATTCTTTATAATCCAAACTCTGTGTTTCATTTACAAACTTTATTCCAAACACAATGACTCAAATACAAATATTTTTCCGGTGTTGTACTATTCGAGGTCAGATGTCCATTTTACGGCGTGCGCATGTACCGATTCACCTACAACATCGAAGAAACAATCAACGGAATAAGAGATCAGGTGATGCAAACCTATTACGAAATGTGCTGAAGTAACTCAAAAGGTAACGTTTGACCGTAAAAGAGGCCATCAGTTGCGCTATGACCAGAAAATGATTGGTACCTCACTTGTTGCAAGAACTGAGAGGTCACATGTTAAATCAACCTTTCGATTCTTACTCGTATTTCGCATTAGAAGGTTATTCGAGGTGCAGTGTAGGTGCTTTACATCGGGGATTTAAGACTCAGGGCCATCTCTTGAACGGGGTGTATCTCTCACTATCCCTAGTGACACACACACTCGCACGCAAGCACGCATGCACACTCACACACACACACACACACACACACACACACACACACACACACACACACACACACACACACACACACACACACACAC
>VMBQ01001407.1:106049-138518 GCA_007657795.1 Dreissena rostriformis | reverse complement strand
ACACACACACACACACACACACACACACACACACACACACACACACACACACACACACACCAAATGATCTACTTACGGCGACACGCAGACAGTAAATCCTTTTTGTGTATGACGTAGTCCCGCGGGTGCAAGGCCACTTTTAACCCCATGGGAACAATTTGAACAAACCGTGTAGAGGACCTCTAGATTATGCTACATATCAGACAATATGTTTTTTAAGGTATTCCTATTAAGGCCAATGAAAAAAATGTTGACCCCTAGAGCAGGGCCAATTGTGACCCCAGCTGCATTTTTAAAACTCAATGTGTGGAGGACCTCTAGAAGATGCTACATACTTAATATGAAAGCGTGGGATGTTTGGTGTCAGATTATAGTTTTAACGGTTTCCCATATAAATGTAAATGTTAAAGTTGATGCCCCTGGAACGAGATCAGTTTAACTCGCAGACGTATAATTTAAACAAACTAAGAAGGGGACCAACATATGATGCTACATACGAACTACGAAAGCCTTAGGCGTTGCGGTTCCGGACAAGACGCTATTTTTAGTGTTATTTAAAACTCATGAACCGCGGACCTCAGGGGCAAAAGTTTAAATAACTTTGTACAGGACCACCATACGATGTTATATACAAAATATTAAAACTCTTTTCTATGCGGTTAAGAATAATAGATTGCTATAAGTATTCTTTTTTAAAACCCCTTATTTGCCAAGTCACGTAATAAATCAACGAACCGGAACCTTTAAACAATTTTCATTGAGAACCATAATACGCAACGTGATGTTTCGTCAAAGTCATACCCGCAGTTCGAGAGAGATGTGTTAGGAAGTTTACGGACAAACGACACGCACACACCCACAGTCGGACAACGGACACCACGTTGTGCTCATGTGAGCTAAAAAGTTTGTTAATTCATGAACATGTATTATTTAATTATTTATGTTCTATATAATAGCTAACAGGACATGTTGTTTTAATAAAACAGGCTACGACAGATCAATACGCCAATAAATAACGAAAACAAAGATAAAGAAAATCTTAAATCGTACGTGATTCATGAACTTTATATTTAATTAAAGCGATTTTAAGACCTTTCTACGATAAATGAATGTGTATGATTGATTTGTATCCGATATGTTGTAATAAACACCAACGTTGTACGTAACTTAATTATTGAATTAATTTTATTTAAAAGATTGACGACTAACAATAACATGCAAATCGAAATGTATACGATTATCTTTTTTTCCAACACATTTTACTACACGAATTCAAACAGATACATAAACAATACGAACAAAAATACAACATGTAATGCAATCAGAGATGAAACAGAAGGTTAGTTCAGTTATATTTACGGTGCATATAGAACACATCTAAAGTTATTTATATCATACAAGTCAACGATAAACAAAGCATTGAGCGCAGTGAAAAAGTGTCCTCTTTCACTATAAAAGTGTCAGAAAGGCTTTAACATTATATACAGGATTTATAGCTCATCAAAACTATTTTGCTCATAAATGTGTTTTTTTTTGGTAAATGAACTATTCTACCAAATCGTCTGCATGTAAAGTACCCTGTTTATATTTTACTTTTAAGGTTGTAACATTATTACTTTTGTTGATAAGAATGAGTTACAAGCAATATCATATCTTCGTTGTAGATAACAGAAACATAAAAGTGCAAGGGAAGCTATGCCTAATTTCAAAAGACCTTTAAAGTTAACATACTTAGAGTAAATTGAAAAGTTGCTTCATTTTTTAGACTACAGGAAATTGCTACATCATGGAATCATTGAATCTGGTAAACGCTATATGTATAAGACGGTTCCATGTAAGAAAAAACAATAAAAGAAAAAAAGACATTTACCGGTATAATAGACATGATAAAGGTATGTATAAATTATAATAGCCAAAGAGCTTTGCAATTCGGATAAAAAAAAGGAAAATAGATGAAAGAAAAACAAGGATATGTTTATACATTCTCGATTTATGGCACACAGGTCCTACATTTAATTTCATTTAAGATTACAAACGGTACTTTAGTAATAAACAGTATTTGTACACAGATGTAGCAACCACAACATTCATCAAATTATCTTTAAAGCGTGAAAATGAATTGTAACAATGTTCAACTATCACGTTTAACATTTGCAATTGTGTTGTATTAGCAAACCGTAAAACATATCTTGTAAAGCATTACTCACACAACGGGTATACAAACAAGACATACTCTAAAAGTGCATCAATATTGACATCATACAACATACCGAATAAGCATTTCGTAGCTTTTAGATAAATAATTGAAATTATACCAAAATAAAATTCGTTTGAATGATTTGTCACCTTAATTGGCTTTAAGATATGATACACAAAACCTCATGCGTGGAGTAGTGTTCTGAGTAATGACGTATTGATCATATACAACTTACGCATAAATTCAATTACAAAGTGTCATCAACTCGGGTCACCGTTATATCCCTATTGATTCGGCTTGAGCAAAAGTGCGATTTTTCATTATTTGAGACCAGAAACATTTTCGTAGTGCACTCATTTAAATTAAAGCATGTATTATCGGATATTTTGTAATTTGCACCAAAGCTTTACATAACGTACGAATACTGATTCATTGATCTTACTTGATTTAAAAGATTGACGACTTTCAATATCACATACTAGAAAGATATACGATCATCTGTTTATCATGAAATTAAATTGTTACAATATTTTTACCACAACATTTAACCATTGCAATATTTTTATATAAGCAAAAAGGAAAAAAAAGATTTACAAACAAGACATACCACAAATGTGCATCAATATTTACAATAAACAATATACAGATTAAACATGGTCTACGTGAATTATTTCACACAATCTGTCGGAGTTCATTGAAAAACATTAATATTCCACAAGTCTATCAGGTTCGTTCGTTTCTAACGTTTATTTTACACTGTTTGTAATAACTATAGCTTTCCATATTTGGTTGTCCTTAATGGCTTGCATTCTAAAGGTAGGTGCGTGCTTCAGGGATTCGTAGATTATATAGTGTCAATAATTCTACAACTTTGACATTTAATATACCCTTATATCGAAAACTAACAGAAGATGTCTGCTGTTTTCTGGCAAAAACCTAATGTATGTTTAACAATATATTTTCGTATTACAATTTATTCATTTATGATTTTAACAGGCATCGAATATAAAAAATACCATACAACCAAATAAAGCATAAAGATTTCTGTACATGCAACATACTGATCTGTTACATTCGTTTAAATCGGATAAAAATGCATATTTATTTACGAAAAACTTTACCATAACAAGAAATCATTTAAATTATAATTAAGTGTTCCAGACTGTGTATTCGTCTCTTTACGGGACACGAATAATACCAGATAATATTTATTATAGTTGAATTATATTATTATTGTTTTAATCCGTGCTTTCTTTGTTATTTGGTGGTATGAATGTCGAAAGAAATTTAGGTTAAATATTGTACAATTCAAATATATTTTTTGTATTAAACAGCATTTGTAAAAAAATAATAGCATATTCAGTCTTCACTTAAACCAATAACCTTATTTCCGTTAATGTTATTCTCCAGTAGAATTCAGTCATTGTATCAGGATAGAGGATATGTCCCATATGCGCTACACGTATGATTGCATAATGATTCGAGAAGGTGGACTAAACGCTAAATGTTAGTACTGAATGGATATTCGATGATTGCAAACAGATACAGCGTGTATATTATAACAAATGTCTGTACTTTTAGGCAGACGATGCAAACCTGAACGACCATACTAAATATTCCATGTTTTAAGGAGGGTAAATAGTTGGAATTATCTGAATTATAGAGCATCAACGTTGTGATAACATAATAACAATATTCTTGTCTCAAGTGAAAACGGTTCATGATCCGAAACGTTATTGAGAAACATTGCTGTCTGTTGTAGTCGAAAAACATGAAAAAAAAATAAAAAGCATGTTTAACGTGAACCATTAAACGTGCGCAATAGCTCTTCTGATTTGTTTTCGAAAAGTGGTACATAATATAGATAGCAAAACATGGCACCCTCAAATTAACATGTTTGAAAATGAAATCCAATTGATACGTTTCAAATCAAAATACAAAAATAGAATGGACATTAGTACAAATATACTTACTACATTTATTAATATAGTTTATTATAAATGGGACGGCTTTTATTAATATCCACAGCTGGAGAATATCCACCGTTATTGTGTTTATTTAATATTTTTTTAAAATTGCTAGTTGACAGTGAAATTAAGATTATTGACGTCAATTACAACCAATACTGTTTTAATCATTAATGAACATTCGTTGGACTTCGGCTTTAAACTACACGACGGACTTCGTACGTCTGATTTACCCAGTGGTAATTATATCCTCTTTATGAGCAGGTTTTGTAAACAATGATTGGCGATACACATTGTGCGATCAAAGAGATTGCATGTGCTCGTATAATCGGAACGGTATTGATAATACCCCATACGTGCATTCAAAATAATCTTGAAATACTAAACCTACAGACAATACCCAAACCAAAAAGTAAACTGGAATAATGAAGAAACAAAAAGTGATTATTCCGCAACAGCTACTGTCAAATGCTACTGAAAAAGCAGTGTCCCAATATTCTGTTTGATATTTGCTAACCGTAACTCCAATAATCGCGAACACAACAATAAACATAAGTGTCAAGTGGACAAGCCTTGCTTTGTTATTTTTCTGTCTAGTAAACCATACGGGCATTCCGAAATATATAACGCACACTATAATATAGGGGACGTTTAAAAAAATTGATATAATAAAAAATGTGATAACCAAACTTTTATACCAAAAATCAGGTAGATATTTTCTTATGTCCGCTATTCTGTTTATAAAGTCAATGTCCACATTGTCTCACAATAGCGACGGGAGGTCAAATACATGAAAAACATTGTAGTATGATTTTTTTAAATAATGACCTACTATACATCCCCAAACAAAGCAACTAAATGGTATCAATATATACAACATACAAATAACTTCACTTTTGCTTAGTCGGATATCGTGTTTCCGTCTGTATTCGTCGGGAAAAAGAATCCATCCTGTCGCCATAAATGAAATTGTACTAATTATTTGAAAACCCAATAAACAGTCGTATACGTTATGTTGTCCGGTTTTTTCTTCATCGTGAAAACATATGGCACCAAAACTTAAAAGTGGAACCGAAAACATCACTATAAACAGTGGTAAATTCAAAATCACACACAGCAATGCCTTGTTTCTTCTAGACAAACAAGATTGCACAATATTTTTTAAAAGTTTGTGCCCAGAAACAATAAAAGGTGTTTCGGAGACGAATTCGGTAACGTTTTTGATCCACTGGTCGAATTGTAAAAAACCATCAATCGTTATAATATGTGATTTGCTATTTGGTCGTTTGTCGTTATCTTTACTTGAGGCTGTTGATGTATCTCCCTGAATGTTTAACACCAGGCATTGTGTCGGCGTTCCTTTATTTATACGCGCTTTCCATTGGTCTATTAGTGTCGTATCCAACGTCTGTTTAGCACTGTCTGTAATAAATATTGATTTCCATATTGGATACTCCTCTATGCCTTCTATGTCTGTAATAGAGCGCGAGAGCACCGTGCGTCTAGTATTCTCGGTAGTTATATATTCAATTATCCTTCTTTTTTTCACTTTTATTATGTCTGTATCATCCACAACTAGCAAAATATACAATCCCATTTCCGTTGTTATTGTTTATATGTTGAATTGTATCTATATTTCTCCTCTTTACATCAAATTCTATTTTGTCTGTCTGAACTCAACGGCTTATCACATTTAAATACGCTTTATCTCCAACGAGAGCTGAATTCATAAAACCAAGATAACGCTGTTTGAACTGTCAAGCTGTATCTTCCGACAAAGGAAAATATATTAATGCCATAAATACATGTAAGTGTTCACTGACGCTATGCATGTCCTTTGTTGTTATCATATAAAGCAGAATGTATACTTCTGTCGCAGATATCAAAAATAAATACATTTTCCCGGGTATAAAAGGTCATTTATAATGAAAATTATATAACGGTAACACTGTTGTTTTGTTTAACTTTGATACATTAATATACCCTGAAATATATGGCAATTTATTGCCATACCTGCAGAATGTTTTGTTGTTTAATGTAATTTATGCATATTGCACTTCAATAGATATATTAATATTGTTGCAGTCCATTGGTATGCAAGGATTCCAATTCTAAATTATCATTCGACATTTATAATCAACACCTATGAAGTCATCATAATTGATTTTATAGATAATAAAACGTCTTTAGAACGATTATCGCGCGTTTTTTTTTTGTAATGTTATATTAAAGTGAACAGATATAAGAAGGCTTATAGTGACATTTATAATTTCTTTCTTTACATTTTCTTATCAATGTTATTCAATCGAATGCATTTTTATCTAATTTGAACATGCTATTTATTTTTTAATTTAAGGTAAGTGTATAAAACAATTTCGGATAATATTATTATATTTATTAATATTTTCCCTCTCTTAAAGACTTGTATGCCCAAGCCCCCATCTGATATAGGAGGTATTGTTTGGCTGTCTTTCTAGTTTGTCTTTACGGGTGGGTTTTTACCATAATCATTCATATCGTTTAGTGAGCTGATAAACAAGCTAGCAAAATTGAGAAATACGAAAGTCATTATATATTTCTAAAATCTGTATCTTAATTGAAAACCTTTATCCTTACATCTGTCAAAAATACCAGAATTATCACCTCTATTAAAACACTAAAATGCGTATGATCATATGTATCCGCATTACCAACTCCTTATTATCAGTTTATGAGGTAATGAAACCATTATCATAAATACCAAAAAACGTAGAAACGTTTTCATAAGGCATTACACAATGCTTTACATAATTTGTATCAGAAAAAATGAAATACTTATCATTGTCTGTATCATAATTATAAATTTGACTATTGTGCCACGGGCTACTTTGTTATGTTTGGTCATTCTCCAAGATTAGCCGCAAACTCACAGAACGGCTTATGCGTGTGCGTGTGAGTGACCCGGCGTTGAAAGAAGAAGGTCACTGAAAAGATGTCGTGCACTGACATCCCCGTATACATTGTTAAGAAGGACCATCCGAAAGCTAAACGCATACGTACAATGAATATGAATATGTTGCTACCGAAATGGTTTACATAAAATGGCTTAACCAGCAGAGTCGTAGAGACAGTCGTGACTGTCTTAGACGTACAAATTGAACATTGTTGCGTGCAAAAAGCATTATGGAAATCTGTCAGTATAGGAGATAGATTTATGAAGGGTTTTAGTGAAATCATACTTATATATATTTAGCTTATATAGATGTTTCGTCAAATTGTTCCCAGAGGTTCGGGAAGGGGGATATGACGTCTGAAAAAAAAACTGACGAACACTTACACGATACGCACACACCCACGGACGGACGACAGTCATCACGGTGTCTGGGCAGCTCATCATGATAATAGATGTAGTTTTTTCTCTATAATAGCTAACAAGACATGTATTTATAAAAAAAAGTCTACGTAAGATCTTTATGCAATAAATACAGCAAACAAAGATAAAGAAAGCGCTCGTGATTGGCTTGAATACACCCGGAAGACATTCTTATTATCATCAGATTCCTGTGTGTCGTCGAAACAATATCCGACCCAGATTAGCGATGTTGCAAATGTATCGTAGTGCGCCGCAAATGCGTTCAACGATAGAAAAAACAACAACAACAAATACCAGAAGAGAGTTATGGTGGTGTTACTTAAACAATAATATGTATTGAACGTGTCAGCGTAAGAAACACTATTATATTGTGTTAATGCGCTTAGTTATGAAAATGTTCTACCTTAATTTGCTGTCTAGAACCACATAGTTACGGATATAAATGTGGAGGATCCGTAAGAGTTTGATTTAGAAAGCCAAGATTACATGCGCCTATACTCCATATCGTTTGTTATTCGACAATTCATCGAAAGAAAATATTATTTGTATTCTAACATGATCTTATTCTGGATTTTATTATACATCATATGTAGTACATGTTTATTTATATTATTTTTATACAATACTCCCCACATCTTGCTAAGAAAAACATTCTCATGAACTTTACAGTGACGTCAATGGATCATAACAAACACATCAGGACGTCAAATTCAGTAATTAAATGTAATATCAGGTCGTAATTTCGACAGGGTTATCGGCTATAACATAATAACTAGTACTACGTCATGTTGATTATACATGGCTAATAACAACTTTACAAACACAAATCCTGTTTTTTGCTTTGAAACATTATTGAGAAACCATGCGTTTGACTAATGGTTACATTTGTGCGCGTTTAAGCATGTACATTTTACTTTACACTTTTCGAT
The DNA here is from genome assembly GCA_007657795.1 of Dreissena rostriformis. Classification (NCBI taxonomy): domain Eukaryota; kingdom Metazoa; phylum Mollusca; class Bivalvia; order Myida; family Dreissenidae; genus Dreissena; species Dreissena rostriformis. The sequence continues at coordinate 130,073 of VMBQ01001407.1, read as the reverse complement.
AATTCTCTAGAACGACTTTTATAACAAAAGGTTCCGCCTATAATTATCGCAGAATGACATGCACTTGATGACCTATCATTAAACCAAAGATTTGTTTACTGAACTAAGCATTAAACAATATATAAATAATAGCAATCATAAATTCAAAAATAATATAAACGAGTTATTGTTCAATCAGGAAGTACCTGTTATTAAGGCTTATCAAAGCATATAGTATTTTCGCAGCATTAATCAATGATAAGATCAAGGGGGTCAGTTATCTTAAACCACATTTATTCTTAAATAAACTTATTATTTTCGAGATGTGTACATCAAATAATAAACTTAAAACACAAAAAGATTGTTGTTTGAATAAAATATAAGTTTGAAAAACATGAACTGAACGGCTTAAAACTGTTGCTCATAGACGTGTGCTTAACAAAAATGACAGTTCATGAAACAATTAAGATATGAACGCGCTGATCAGTATAAAGAAGTTCTTCAAATTGCGAGATTAGTTACAACAGACGAAAGAAGGTCACATACATGGTATAACGCGAAAATACAACAAGAAATTCAACATTAATTGTATACAAGAAAAGACATTAAAGCCTGGGGATTGATTTTTCACTATTATTATGATATATATCTCGGAAGACGCAAGAAAACATTAATTTTTCATTTGCCACGATTTATACATGTATGTTTGAATAGTTTATCAAAATTAGGTCATTACGTTACACTTTTTTATTAAAAGTTTTTTATAACGTTCCGAAAATTATCATAGCAAACATAAATATATCTAAAATATAAACGAGTTATTGCTCAACCAGAAAGTAACTGTTATCAAGGCTTATCAAATCATATCTTATTTTCGTAGCATTAAATTGACCTGTTCACAGATTTTGGCATGTTTTAAAGTTTGTCATTAAATGCTTTAAATTAATTAATGCAAACATCGGGACTTAATAGTTCCAGTATAAAACAATTATCCAATTGAAGAAAGAAAAAAAAGTTATCCACACCGAGGCTCGAACCACTGACTCTTGTAGTAAAAGTCTGGCGCGTAAACCACTCGGCCATCCGTGCTTATATAGTCCATGGTGTTTTTACGCTTTATATAAGCAATCCTCGTTATGTCACAACATATAACGATAACAACCGAACTCTCCAAATAATTTAATCGTTTCGCGTTTGTAACGCTTTTTAATTTTCCGGTTTTGAAATCGTCCAAAGATGAATATACTGGATATTTTAGAGCATGGTGAACGCTCAGTATTACAATTTCCTCACAAATATCATCTACAACGAAAATATTGCAGATCTAAAACTATTGTGTTCATTTTTGTCAATAAACCAAAACGTGAACAGGTCCCTTAAATCAATAATATGATCAAGGAGATCGGTTTTCTGACGTTAAAGCAGTATTTTTTTAAAACATGTATTATGGTCAATATGTGTAAATAAAATAATAATCTTCAAACACAATGAGGATGATGTTTGAATACAATATAAGTTCGATAACATATACTAAATGGCTGAAAACTGTTTTTTCATAGACGTATGCTTTCCAAAAATGGCAGTTTTAATCAAACAATGTAAAAATAAAAACGCTAATCGATATTAATATAACAGTTGTAATGCAATAATTGTTATAACTGTTCTATGAGTGTAATGGAAAGAATATGATTATGTTGTTTTTTAAAAAAACATCTAAATGTGTGGATATATATATATTGCACCGGTTAAACATTAATTGAATCATGTTTAAGTAAAACCACTTACGATTAGTAATATAATTAATGGAAATTTTGTTTGTCGTTTCTTTCATCCTGCATTAAGTGTTTGTTTTATGTGCCAAATTTATCTCGCATTAAATATTCACGCCGTTAAGCAGACATTTTGATAGAAAATACGGTATATTACACATGATAGACATCATAAAGCTCACTTGTTAAATGCGAGGATCGTCCTGTCTGTGTGTTTTTAAGTAAGTTCACATGGAAAGGTGAACAATATAAAGTGTATCAAAATGGAAAAGCTATTGTGTTGGTAGTTGACGACAGTGACATAATTTAAGTACATAAAATTGACATTATTAAGCGAATAAAAGATGTCAACACTCGACGTCAGGTTCTCGTCCTAAGTATTTCAAATATGAATGGCATCGAGGAATATGAAAAATGAAAGTGCATTTGCATCCTGGACGGTGCTCAACTTACTCTGGAGACACGATGGATCGACTCTTGGATAGCATAAATGAGACCACAAAAATCCCCGAAGTGAATAATAATAAACCTTCAGGATCCCGAAACCGGCGTCATTCACGAAGATGAAGCTAAACTTGCTCTATGTAAGTCTGACGTCGAGATGATTGACACAATATCCAATTATGAGCAATGGTGGTCACGTGTTTCTGACCTAATTTACGAAACTCCGGGTTGCCTTGGGAAATGCAGAAACGTACGAATACTTGAATTAAAACCGATAATGTTTCGAGTACTGGCAGCGGTTTGTCTATTGCTCAATATTCCGTTGATAATTGCATGGACATTTTCGTGTTTTGCCTTTGTTTTTTGCTTAATTTAATTTTAAAATCTCCGACGACAAAGAATATACTCATTGGTGTGTATATATCGTTCAGACAATATTCAGTATACCTTTCCTGTATGATGGATGGCAACTATATTCTGATGACTACCGAAAGAGCCATAATATCCCACTAAACAAAGCTGAGATGGTGCTTATCTCCATGATTATAATACCATTTTGTTGCTTCGTTTGGGGTTGTATAGGCAGCTTAATTCTACGGAAATCAAAGTTTAAAGTGATGCATGTCTTTGAATTACCAGCCCGACTGTGGGTTGGGCTTGACCTGAGCTGCATTCTGACCATGTGCAAGGCAATAAAACAGTTGCCAACATATATTTACAAATGTATTAGGTTTTCATTTTTAATCATGACATTATTGTTGGATATTCCGTATCTATCAATTTTCATAGCAATATGTATTGTTATATGTGTCAGTGTACTCTCGTTATTTATATTATTAATATTGGCAGAAAGAACATTTGATGAACTATTCAAACTTGACTTTGAATTTAAATCCAGGAACTTTTACCACATCTTTAATATGCACATAACTGGAATGTTCAGTATGATATCTATCATATTTGGTGTTATTGCAACAAAATACAACATCGACTACTGGAATGATGGCAATATCATGACTATTGCATTGAATTACGAATGGACGATTGCTGTGTTTTGTGTCTTCATTCCATTGTACTTCATTGTACTCATTTGTAAGTCACGTTGGTGAACAGAGTTTTGATTGCAAATGGGGCATTTTTTGCTTGATACGTAAACAAGTGTAGGCATTTGTCCTCTGACAAAGTAGCAATATTGTTCCTATAACAGGCAGGTTATTAAGAGTTGTATACATTTTGCTTTTTGTATCTTCTGCTTTTTTTCCATTGCAAATCTCGTTAAAATTGCGTGCTGTTTTCATAATAAATCCTAAGTATCGAGTTCAAAATATGTCCGTTTAGAAAAGTTTGGTCATTGCCGAAACTGTCCAAATTAAGCAGTAATAAGCCAATCAATAAATTAACAACAGAAGTTGTGTTTATTGTCTTTCAACCAGCATGAGCTGGAATATAAGTACGACCGAAATGACTTATTTCTGGTATTCAAGTTTATTTAATGCGTAAGCTTCATAAAAGGTATTTCTAGACCTTCAGTGTAAAGTGAATGGCAATTTGTAAAACAAACATGTGTTTTGTTTCGTTTTGGGAGTATTTCCAGTTCTAAATATTCCAAACATCACATGTATAACGAACCTGTAATGAACAGAAAACTAAATTCTATTAAAGGCTTCACAGTTTCGTCTTGTATTTTCTTTAGTAAGCGTTTGAATTTTATTAAAATCCAAGACATTCTTTAGAATAAAACATATTTTAATTATGAACAGGAAACAAAATTCTATTAAAGGCTTTACATAAGCGTTTCGTAAAGTATTTTCGTTAGAAAGCGTTAGAATTGTATTCAAATCAAAGACAACCTATTCAATTAAACAGATGTTTAAATAATAGTCTTCTTACTGAACAAAAGTAATGCAAATTCATTTTGTTCAGTTGGATGTAACTTAATTCCCAGTGGGCCCCGGTATCACGCAATCAATATATACTTAAATACACGCATGGTTAAGGAATCTTCGTCAGTAATATTTGACGTCTTTAATTTCCTTATTTTATTTTGTTAACATTATTATTTTTTTGCTAGCTATAGATCTTGAGTTTATTCATTTTACTGGTTAACCAGTGTGTATATCAAGTGCTACATAAGGATACAATTTAAAATTTGAACTCAGGTCAGAGATAAGAAACACTTAAAATATATCAAACAAACCTAAATGCACTCAACAAATAAGAAAACCTCCATGTATGTTATTTTACGATAAATATGCAGACGCGGAACGGGGAATGGCTGCACTCCACAACGATTGCCAAATTGTACGAAATTAATATAAAACATGTAGTCGAAATATATGTAAATACATGCAAAAACATGTTTAAACTCCTTTGTATAAATAAGTATAAATAAAGTGTTTGATAAAATATATATTTAATTGGAAAGATTATAGTAACACTATTATAAAGTGAAGTTTGAAGTTTAAAAGATCCCTTCGCGTCTGGGGTTGCATTATGTGGAACTATGCGTGTGTCTGAGCACTTTATTAATTTGACTTACGATAGGTGACTTATTTTGAAGTTTCGCTGCAATTGCCAGCTATGTTGTTTTTTTACTTTAAGACATTTAATGATGTGTTCTTGTACTACGGGGGAAGCCGAGTTACACATAGAAACCCCACCTGTCCGGTATGGTGACCACCAATCTTACTCATTATCGTTGGGAGCAGTGATTGATACGGGTCGCCCAAGCCTGTATAATGATACTAACATCACAAATGGTATGCATAGGCATGCAGCACGCAAACGCATTGTCAATATGATATGAGCGCGGTGCATGCGGATAAAAAAATGGGTTGCATAACACGTTGTTGTGATGTCATTTGTTACGTCAGGTGGTTTTTCAGGGTCCTTACGGTCGTTGAATAGTTAACTGGGTACTGGCATTCCTTTCAGGTAACAGGGTGGTAAAAATTGACAGTCTACACTTCGTATAAGGTGTCATAAGCATGCATTTAAATAGTGTTTGTCGTTCTTATCAGTAGTAAGTAAGAATAACCTTTCGTATCAACTGTTGTTAAGAGAATAACCTTTCGTATCAATGAGGCGTTATAAGTATCTAAATATATAATCAGTGAGAAAACCAATGCTTCACAACTTCATCTTTCGTGAAACGTAAAAACGGTAAATACACCTTATTAAATATTGGAACTCAAACAATTCTGATTTCGGATTCTGGCGATTGTGTGCCTCCTGGTGATTATTCTATTAATGATTACTATGTAATTTTCACTCTTCACGGCGTGTTTTTTAAATGAATTGGAATATCTCTTCGACGGCAAAGAATGTCGTCATTGGTTTGTCCGGTTCGTTGAGACAATATTCACTTTAACATTCATGTATGCAAAATGGCAGCTTTATACAACAAAACTAAGGTGGTCGTTACTTATCTTCTACATGATGATTTCAGTGTAAGAACATAATATCATTCAATAAGTGGTCACATAAAACATATTTCCACAGATGGCGGCGCCACGAGTTAAGAATGTTTGTTTTATATGACAATAAGTTCATGATAATAAATTCTTACACTGAAATCGACACTTTTTCATTTAATTTTAAACTCTTGTTTAAAGCCTTTACAAAAATGGTACACTCTGTCTAGTCGTTTTCAGGTTGAGAAAAAACACTTTCCGAACACGTATGGTATCATTGACGTATATGTGCATTTCAAGGTCTTGAATAACTTCTGTCACCATTCCAGTCAAGAAGAAAAGCCTCGAAATCATACCCTACAAAAAATAGAATTTATTCCAGTATACAAAATGTATACATTTTTAAATGTATAATTTATTATTCATAAACTAATAACAATCATATAACTATTGTAATGAAACTTGTGTCTTAATGACTACACCATTACTTATGTATCATGCATGTGCATGCATACATCGTATGTGACTACTTTAACATACATCTTTTACAAATACATTAATTAAGCTTCTCAAATGCATACCTATGTATCGTTATCATGTCTTTTAAAGTTTGTTGTATGCTATATTTGCTGTTTCCTGATGTGTTCATGCTTTGTGAATATGAGTAAATAAAACGGTATTCGACTTGGAGACATTTGCATTTAATACTCTTAAACGCTTTCTAAACAATATTTAAATATTTAAATATTTAAAAGATTTGCGAATTTCAAGAACAAGCAATTAAAAGGTATTCGAGTATCTTTCAATCATGAAAACGAATCGTTACAATTTTCAACTATAACGTTTAAGTTTAGAAATATTGTTGAATTAGCAAAGTGTAAAAGTATCTTGTAAAGCATTATACACGCAATGGGTATACAAACAAGACATACCAGAATGTGCATCAATATTTACAATAAACAATATACAGATTAAGTATTGTCTACGTCAATTATCACAAATTATGTCGGAATGTCTTGAAGTTGAAGAACACGCACTTTCCACTTTGGGTTCTATCGTTGGATTTACGCTGTTTGTCTCTTTTTCGATCATACTGAATTGAAGTCTGTATTTCAGGGATTCGTTAATTATATAGTGTCAATAATTCATTATCTGTGAAAACATTTTATATCTATATATAGAAAATCAACACAATACTATTTTTTTCAGTAAAACAAATATGTAAGTGTATCTATGTATTTTCTTAATACTTTTAATTTACTTATGATTTGAATCCGCATCGAATATAAAAATTTCACAAACAAAATAAAGCATCACTAGTGTTGTACCTTCAACATGCTGCTTCGTTTGAATCGTATAAACAATTCATATTTATTGACGAAAAACTAAACCACAACAATAAATCATTCAAATGATCAGTCAATGTTCCAATCTGTTAATTCGTCACTTGTCTCTGTATGGGGCAAGAACGATGCCAGGTAATATTAATTATTTTTGAATTATATTATCGTAACAAATGTGTAAATTCTATGGCCATATGTATGTCGAAAAGTATGTGTTAAATATTGTTATCTTCAAATATATGTTTGATTAAACAGCATTTCTTAAAAATAATATCATATTCAGTGTTCAGTTTCAACATCAATTTTATTTTGTTAAGCATTTCTTAATTTCTTGTGTTTTTTTTTAGTCTATCAGCTTTTGCGAAAATAATCAGAAATATTTTAAACATTGGTGATACAAATTTTGCGATCAAAGAGATTGCAAGTGCTCGTATAATCGGAACGGAATTGACAAACCCCCAATGTGCATTTAAAACAATCATGAGCAATAAAACCTACAGACAATACCCAAACTAAACAGTAAATTGGAAAAATAAAGATACAAAAAGTGATTATTCCACAACAGCTACTGTCAAATGCTACTGATAAAGCAGTGTCCCAATATTCTGTTTGGTATTTGATTACCGTAACTCCAATGATCTCGAATATAACACACCACATAAGTATCCAGTGAACATGCCATGTTTTGGCATATTCCTCGTACTTGCCCATTCCGGGCAATCCGATATATATACCGCACAATATAATATAGGGAACGTTTAAAATAATCGATATAAGGAAAAATATGATAACAGAAGTTTTGTACACACAAACAGGTAGATAGTTTCTAATGTCCGCTATTCTATTAATAAATTCAATGTCTACATTGTCCCACAATTGTGCCGGAAGGTCCAATACATGGGCCACTTTGTACTTTGATTTTAAATAATGACCTACTATGATTCCCCAGACAAAACAACTGAATGGTGTCAATATATAGAACATGCAAATAACTTCACTTTTGCCAAGTCGGATATCGTGTGTCCGTCTGTTTTCATCGGGCAAAAGAATCCATCCTGTCGCCATAAAGGAAATCGTAATTATAATTTGAAAACCATAACTAATGTATACGTTTACTAATTCTCTGGACGAAACAACAAATGAATTTAATAATAAAGAAAAAGCATTTAAAAATGGAACCGAAAACATAACTATGAACATTGGCAAGTTCAAAACCACACAAAACAAGGCGATGATTCTTCTGGAGAAACTTGATTGTAAAACATTTCTTAAAATTGTGTACCCACGNTTAATTATTCATAGTGAAATCTTAAAGTAACTTGCCACAAATGTTCTCCATCATAAGACAACAGATTGTATGTTACACTTAAGGTCAAGGTCACACTTAAAGGTCAATGGTCAAATTTGGCTATACAACCTCTTCTCTGGACTGTAACTTTTGTCTTTCATCACAGTTATTTCAAATAACTGATACTAGTAAAAGAATATTAACATCAACCACTTTTAAAAACACTCCTTTTCAATGATTATCAGCTACAACAATAATGGATTTTACTGGTTAATGAATTTTCTACATCTGTCTTACCAACTCTAAAGTGTTCAGTCACCATCCCATGTCAAACAACCTGGTGGATTTGGAAAAAACTGTGCATGTTTCTTAATCCAATTCTTTAAATTCATAGGAATAATTAAAAAACAAAGTTTAAAACTAAAAGTAACAAACTTTTCTAATATTCTTGTCAGAAACCAGGTTTGAACTCAAAAATACTTTTCACAGAGATTCATTTTCATGACATGTTATTGTCCCTGACAGGTATTTTAACCCTTTCCCAATAAAAAACAAAGTAAAAATGGCTATATGCAACAAGCATAAGACCAGAACAGCCTGCGAGTAACTCGTATGCTGTTCAGGTTTTATGCTGTTTGCTGCTCATCAGTCTCTTTGGGTTGGAAATGAAGCCTTTAAAACTTGAATCTAGTAAGAAAGGTAGATGATTTTCTAAGGGACTTCAAACGCGTATCTGAGTTTGAAAGGGTTCTCTATTCCCCATTCAGGCCAGCAGCAGCAACCAGCCGTGGATGCTGAAGCCCAAGAGCTGTCGCAGATTGCCCAGGCCGTGTCCATGCCACAGATATTTGGTGATGAGCGGGACGCGGTCATAGCCAAGTGGAACCAGCTACAGGCCCTGTGGGGCAAGGGAAAGGGCTACTTCAGTAGGACCCAGTGTGTGCAGTTCAAGCCAGACAACCCTTTCTGCAAGTTCAAGGTACATTTTAAGCTCTCACTGGCTAATGTTTCTGAACTGAAATTTAAAAAATTGTATTGTGATAACATGACTGTAAATCACAAGCGCCACCTCTTTTTATGATGCATTAATAAACAAGTCAATACTAGTAACAGGGTTGCATCCAGAGCTACTTAGTAATACTTCCAAGGTGGTGCTAAGGACCAAACGTTTTTAAAAATACATAGAAAAATTGACAGAGTGAGAAGGTTTTCAACATATTTTGCATTAGTTTAAAATTTGGGCAATGTAGTGCGATTCATCTAAGATAAAATCATCCACAAATGTACCGAAACATACAATCACAACCCATTTGGAAACCTGAGGACCTGTATAAGTTGTGACATGGTGGAGTTTTTAAAAGCAAAGTGATGTTTTTGCCTGTGTGATGAGCAAATTCTCACCCAATTAAAATTGCTTACAAAATCAAATGATTGCTTTCAACTTATACAAATTGCTGAATTAACAAACACACTGGCTTCTTGCCGATCTAATAGATACCTCAGCATTCTTAAAAAAACAGATGAAGCAAATGCCAAGGAGCTTGTGCTAAGAACAGGAGGTGGCCCCATGCACGATATATGATTTAACAGCCATATTATACTTGTATCATCACATGACTTTCATTTGATAGATAATGTTCCTTTTTTATGCCCCTGGTAGGGTGGCATATAGCAGTTGAACTGTCAGTCTGTCCGTCCGTCAGAAAACTTTTAACGTTGGTCATAACTTTTGCAATATTGAAGATAGCAACTTGATATTTGGCATGCATGTGTATCTCATGAATCTGCACATTTTGAGTGGTGAAAGCTCAAGGCCAAGGTCATCCTTCAAGGTCAAAGGTCAAAAAATAAAATCAAGAGAAGTAATAAGCTTTAAAAGGGAGATAATTTCTAAAACTGCCAAATGATGTATTGAAATTTTATTTCAAAGCAGGGCAATAGGGGGCATTGTGTTTCTCACGAACACATCTCTTGTTCATATGATTTATTTTTTTCAACATAAATACATGAACCCAAATCTATACAGAACATACAGTAATTGAAGAGATTTATACTGTATTGGCTGAGAAAACTAATGAGATTTGTGTCTTATATTTTAAAGTCGATTACTTATCCCCACATTTGCAGGCTGTTGGTTACAACTGTATGCCATCAGGCAAGAACGAGGATGGGCTGGTCTCGCTGATCATCGGTAAGACACTGAGTGAGGTGAAGCCCTTCCAACAGCAGGCGTTGGACACGCTCCATGTGATACTGGGCAGCAAGACACAGCACACCGTGTGCGCCGAGGCACTGAATCCTCTACCTGATAACAAGTAGGGGCGCTTTGTGGCTTAAACAATATACCACTGAACTTTTTTTATCTTTAACGTAATTTAGACTAAATGAAAGGGCTGGACATGACAGACTACGAGTAAAAATCATTAGAAATTGATATAAATTATCTATCAGTGTTTTTTTTTCATTCAAATTTGGGTCCAGGAGAGGGGCCCATTCCCAATCGAATAAAAGTATATATTTTTCCCATATAGGACCTAAAAATTCACAATTGAAGTTTTCCAAAATGAAAAAGAAATAAAAAAAATCAAGATTTAGTTCATCTATCCAGTTATATAAGTTGAACCTTTGGTCAAATTACTATTGCAATCACTTTTATTCTAGATTTTAAAGTATAATTTAGCAAAAAACAATAACACATAGTTTCCAATTTTAGTCAAATCAACAGGATTTTTCCCAATGCAAAGGAACGCTGTCCCATTCCCAAAATGGTGAGAAAAAAAACATTGTCTATGACACATGAGTTCCCAGTATCTTATACTAACATCAGCTCTTACATGTTTCCAGGACAGAGTTGGTGGTCTATGTGATGGAGAGGCCCCAGATGGGGCCAGCCAAGCGTATCCTAGCAACGGAGCTCTACAACGCCCTGTCATCCCAAGCCCTCAAGCCTCAGGTGACCACTAAACTGAACGTGGAAACAATGACCGCCAAGGTGCTGACGAAGGAACAGTTGAAGCAGTACCTGGACAATCCACCCGCTGGTGAGTCAGACTGGACTTATTATTTGCCTCGCTCTTGAAAAACTGGGCATAAGGTATGTTGTTATCACTGTAAAAGCAACATTTAATACACAATCTTGATTAGATTTGGTCAGAATGTTTATCTTGACAAAATCTAGTTTGAGTCTAGGTCACGCGCGTCCAAAAACTAGGTCATCAGGTTGAATTTTAGAGAGTATTGATGGAACTTGGTCAGAATGTTATTTTTGACAATACTTAGGCCAACTAATGTGTGTCTTAAAACTAGATCATGAGGTCAATTTTTGACAATTAATTTAACCTGAACTTAGGTGAACTAACAGTGAGCTTTAGAGCCATCTTTTATTTATTATCTTTTCTTGATATATACGAGCCAGTCTCATAAAAGCCGAAAGTGTTGTCCCTTATTTGCCTATTTTGACTTCAGAGGCTAATCTACGAAGATACTTCACGCACATGTATTAATCCCAATTACCCAGATCACGGCTCAAATATTAATTAAGAGTTTAGATGGGTATTTTCCTGCCCTGATGTGGTTCCAAAATCCCAGGACTGATGATTAAGTTTGCAGAAAACTGATTTATATTTCAGCGGTAAATATTAGAACATGGTTACTGATCCAATCAGATTTCTTTCATTCCTTTAAATAATATATTCAGCACAAAGAAAGGCGGGAAAACTGTGCTTTTGCACCTAGTCTATTCACCCTTTGTTATAAAATTAAAATCTTGGATAATATTCCTTGCAGGTGAATTATAACGTAGATGTTATCTTTACAGAGGTTATGCTTCCCATTTGTAACATTGTTAACCTGCATAATACCTTTACTACCGCTGTTATGCTTTGCATTTGTTTCATTGCTCTCCATCCTGTATCCCCCAGGTATCAACCCCCTCATCTGGCAGCAAGCCATCCTGGACAACCCGGACCCAGAGAGGCTCATACCGGTACCCATGATAGGCTTCAAGGAGCTCCATCGCAGGCTCAAGTTCCAGGAGCAACAGACCAAACTACACCAGCAGAGACTCGATGTGGGTAGACTGAATCATGTTCACAGTATAACTGCATTTGAGCCAAGCTGTTGGAAAACAGGGCTTATTGCATGTACGTAAAGTGTCGTCCCAGATTAGCCTGTTCAATCCGCACAGGCTAATCAGGGACAACACTTTCTGCCTTAACTGGATTTTTGCTAAGAAGAGACTTCATTTTAACCAAAAATTCTATAAAAGTAGAAAGTGTCGTCCCTGAACAGCCTGTGCTGACTGCACAGGCTAATCTGGGATGTCACTTTATGCACGTGCATTATGCCCCATTTTCCCAGAGCAAGGCTCATATCAATTATAGGCATTCAATGACATGCTTGAAAAGTGCCAACATCTATTTACAATTTCCTTTAATTGTTAATCAGGGATAAGAATTGCTCTTAAACATTATGGTAAGCTTTGGATCTACGAGGAGTATGGTATAGAATTGGTGTAGATATTATCATTTCATTTTGAAAACCAATTTAAGTTGACAAAGTGATGTGGAAACATTTATTTTAACAATTTAATTCTCATTACTACTTCTTATTACAGTGAGAGAAAAAATGCTTTTATAATGCCAATTATACTAATTTATTAACCAGACTCAGATACAGCTGTAGTTCATTGTGCACTAGTGCACAGGTCAATGTCCATTGGCCCAACCACAATTAATTATCATATTATTTATGCTTTTATTTCTTGCTAGTGGTGATTATAACAACTGCTGTTGTCAGTAAGCCAGACAGATGACATTATTGTCTGTGTATTTCAGCTGATAGGGGAGGATTTGACCGAGTTCCAGACCAAACAGAGCAACATGTTGGCCAAACTGGACGAGTATAAGAGGCGGCACCTGGAGCTCAGTCATAGACTTCTACAGGTGAGTGAGGGCGGTGGTATGGGAGCCTCCCTCTGGGAAAACTGGGATTGATGCATGTGATTATAGTGTTGTCCCAGATTAGCCTGGTCAGTCCACACAGGCTGATCAGGGCTGACTCCTTCTGCTTTTGTGGAATTTTTTGTTTAAAGAAGGTCTTTTCATAACGAGAATCCAGTGTAGAAGTAAACTGTTGGCCCTGATTAGCCTGTGCACACTGCATAGGCTAATATCGGACAACATTGCCTATGCATTAAGCCCAGTTTTCTCAGAACAAGGCTGAAAGCATGTCTGGCTTTTCCATGGGTCATTCCACTCAGTGTTTGTATCCACTTTAAAATAACTTTATCTGTAATCTTTTCTTTCAGCATACTTTTTTATCATTTTTGACTAAACTGTTTCCTCTCCATCTGTGTATTGATTTAAGTGTGAGTTAAGGTAATATTAATTGTACATTTCCAACGTCACTAAGTAAATTTGTTTTCATAAATACATGTTCCCCAAAGTCAAAGGTTACAGTACGGCATTGTAATTTTCTAAGTAAATTGGTCCAGTATGTTTCAAGAAAGCCAGCAGAAATGCAATGACAATATAATGTCATCCATTTACATGTAGGTTTAGAGAAAAAAAAATCAGCTGGCCCATTATGAAATTTGTTTGAATTTTTCTCAACCTTGTTCACAAGAATTTATATTAGGTTTTATCACACATGGGTTGAAAAAGTAAATATACAAAAAGCAGGGCTTTGTCATACAGGGGCATAAGCAAACAACTGCTATAACTAAGAAACACCATTCATACTTTACCGTTCTGCATCCTAGGTGATGTATATACCCTCCCTTTCTATAACACAGGTGATAGTGAAACAGGAGATCTACAGGAAGCATGGCCTGTCTATCCAGGTAGATGAGGAACAACTGAGAGTACAGCTAGAGGCTCTACAGGTGGAGCTGAACCACCCCACACAGTTCAAGGTACGCCGGGCTTAATGCATGTGCGTAAAGTGTTGTCCCTGATTAGCCTGTGCAGTCCGCACAGGCTAATCAGGGACAACACTTTGCGCTGAACAACCTCACACAGTTCAAGGTATTCTATATGGTTGTGTGTGTGTGTGTGTTTTGAAGTTTATGAGGTCCTCTCTTGGCCAGAGGCTGCATTATTTGAAGACACTGAGTGTTTCCCAGCACTCCTACCTAATTCGCTTACTAGACTCATAAAAGTTGGGACGAATTTTGAACTATAGCTGCAATTTCCTGCTATTTAGTTTTTAGCTCTACTGGCCGAAGGCCGGAAGAGCTTATGTCATGGTGTGGTTTCCGTCGTCCGTCCGTGTGTGTGTGTGTCCGTTAGACTTTTTCTTGTTTACGCGATAAAGTCCACAGTTTTCATCCGATTCTTTTCAAACTTGTTCAGTGTCTTTATATTCATGAGGACTCGAACCCTATTGAAAATGGGTTACATCAGACCGTCCGTCTGCCGTCCGTGCGTGCGTCCGTCCGTGCGTTAGACTTTTTCTTGTTTACGCGATAAACTCCACAGTTTTCATCCGATTCTTTTCAAACTTGTTCAGTGTCTTTATATTAATGAGGACTCGAACCCTATTGAAAATGGGTAACATTCCCTTGCATGTTGACTTTCCATTCCTTTGGCATTCCAGCCAGTAGAGCGATTCAGGCCCTCATGGGCCTCTTGTTACTGATAGTTATTCAATTTTGGTGTTTGGGGGTATACGGGAGTGGCGGGAGGAAACCCACCTGTTCGGTATGGTGACCGTCTACCAAACTCACATGCGCCAGGAACGGGGATCGAACCCAGATCGCAGAAGTAGAAGCGCATGAACCAACCACTGCGCTTACCAAACAGTCACTGTATGGTTGTTTATTACCCCATTTTAGTTTAAGTAACACAGAAAATTTCATTTTGGGAAACCAGCCATCTGTTAATTTTGAGAACATTTGAAAATTGATAGAGACTTTCTGTTACATTGTAAAAGATTATTTGATATCTTTGTTTAAAGTTACTTTATTTTTCATTTTTGTTATTAATCAATTCATGTTGCTATTTTTAAGTTGTTGATCTTAGGCAATAGAAAATAAAAAACTAGATTCTCATCCAAGTTTTGGGGAAAATTGGGGCGGGTGGGTGGGTTTTATTTTTTATTTTTCATTTTTTGTGTCGGACCTATATAAGTAATGAAATGTTCAGGAATTTGTTGGTTTATATGCATAACGCCTATATGTATGTATGTAAGTAAAATTATATAATCTAAAAGAAATACATTATCAAAATTTGACTATTTTGTTTTATTTTACCCTTTTAATATCATGTTTTAAACATATTCTGACATTCAATAAAACATTGCGTAGACAAAGTATTTGAAGAAAATACAAATCTGTAACAGAATCCTTTACATCATGTTTTCAGTATGACTAGATATTATTGATTAAAACATGGTATGCATTCAATAGACAGCATTTTAATACTATTTCAAGTTCAGTTTGTACTAATTTGATGAAGATGTTCAGAATGAAGATGAAACACATTTAATATGCAAAGCTAACTACATCTATCATCATTGACATTTGCCCTAGAAACAAGGCAATTAATACTTGTGAAAGCATCTTTTCTTTCTGATGTATCTGGTGGAGATTTATGGCAAGTTTCAGGGGTGTCTCCAATACTAAAGTCAATAAAATTTCCTAGACAGCCCGCCGACAGCTTGACTAACTGTAACATCGGGTGACACCTGTGTCAATTCTAATATATTTCGGCCAACGAAGGCACAGACGATTTTCGGGTGTTCAACTTTCAACGATGGGGCTTGATCATACGAACCACACATGAACTCACCGTACAGGTCCGCAAGAGTTAAAGTTTCTGCACATTTTGACACCCCGTACCAATCTTTAACGGTTGTAACGCCGTTTTTACACCTCAAAATAAGAAACATTTTGTTGTTGTTTTCGCTCGATCACTTCAATTTCAGAGGACTCTCGTGCGCCGTTAAAAATAAAAAAGCGTCTTGGAGACATTGAGTTGCTGATTCGCACTTTGCTATTTTCATACTCTTTCAGCACTTCAATTTCAGAGGACTCTCGTGCGCCGTTAAAAATCAATAAGCGTCTTGGAGACATTGAGTTGCTGATTCGCACTTTGCTGTTTTCATACCCATTCAGCCGTTTTGTCCTCAGTATTTTGCAGCTCGAATATTTTTATCGGATTTTATTTTTTTTTCAAAATAAAAAACGTTCGGGCGGGACGATTTTCGATGGGCGGGCGGGGATGAGAATCTAGGAATTTATTTTCTATTGCCTTAGATCTTTCCTTTAAAGAAAACAAGAGATGTGTTTGTCAGAAACACAATGCCCCCTAATGCGCCGCTTTGATTTTTCTTTTTTTGACCTTTGACTTTGAAGGATGACCTTGACCTTGACCAATCACCACTGAAAATGTGCAGCTCCATGAGATACACATGCATGCCAAGTATCAAGATGCTGTCATCAATAATGCAAAGTTATGACAAAACTTTACCCTAGGTTAAAGTTTTAAGACATACACACACAATGATGGACAGACCGACAGGCCAAAAACAATATACCCCCTTTTTTTCTTAAAAGGGACATACAAATAATAAGAAAGTATGATTAATGTTAACTTTGTACAGTTTAATTTAATATTCACTGTTCACAGTGTAAGGGGAAGTACCCCTCCAGTCTTGTTGTGAATGTAAGGGAGAGAATTGAGTTAGTTTAAAGAGCACATGTTTGTGGACCAATAAACAACAGAAAACTTATCAGTGTTTTATTAGATTTAACACATCAATGTCTGCTAGCATTTGCTTGTTTCCTGTCCATTTATAGAAATAGAAAGAATGTTGTAGATAAAAAGTTATGAACCATATCTTCCATTTTCCCAAAAGATATAATCTCATTTTATTTATCAGGTAAATCTCAATCAAAAACATGTAGAACGCTATTTATTCATAGTGTAAAATAATTTATGAACATCTTCAATATATGTTTATGCTGTTTATTATCCACACCTTCAGCTTGCTTTGAACCCTTACAAAGTATTTTGACCTAGAATAAATTATTAAAAGACATTCTTAGAGTCGGCCACAAAAACAGTTATATCTGATGTAGAAACATATAAAGACAATCAGTGATTTCTCTGCAATTTCAAAAGTTGCCAACTGCTACAAATTAGCAAATTTGGGTTAAGAAATTTTATTTGGCTACAACTTAAATGAGAAGAATTTCTTATTCTAAAGTAAATTTGTCTGAAGAAAATTTTGATCCAGGGGGAGCCCAACAATTGCGATGGAAACCTTCTTTTGTATCCCTCCAGGGTCGACTGAATGAGCTGATGTCCCAGATCCGCATGCAGAACCACCTGGCATCCTCCAGGTTTGATGTCAACTATCAGATGGACAGCACAGCACTGCAGGAGATCAAAACAGTAAGAATGAGTTCTGGCAAAACTGGGCTCAATGCATGTGCGTAAAATGTCATCCCAGATTAGCCTTTGCAGTTCTGCCTAAACTGGATGACACTTAACGCACATGCATTAAGTCTAGTTTTTCCCAGAACGAGGCTAGAATTATCAACCTACACTGTGTTATGTACAGCGAGTAGAAGGCCACTGTTCTTTTATTAGTTGCTTCAATTAGTCTCCTTTTTCAAACCTTTTCTGTAAGAAGACCGTTGTTGCTTGAGTTTTGTTTTTCGAACTGAAGAAATTCAGTGTCTAAAGTGAAATTTTGTTCATGTGTTCAATTTCTACCCAATTCAAATCAAAGTTGCTGTTTTATTTTCTTAATTAATAGAACAATATCAAACAATCTGAACTAATTGTATAGTTGCCAGAGCTCATATTATGAGCCTCCTTATGGGAAAACTGGGCTTTATGCATGTACATAAAGTGTGGTCCCTGATTAGCGTGTGCAGTCTGCACAGGCTTATCAGGGATGACACTTTTTATGCTCCCCCAAAATGTTTGGGGGAAGCATATAGTCCCCGCTTTGTCTGTCCGTCGGTCCGTGCGTGCGTGTGTCCGTCCGTGCACAATTTTTGTCCGGGCTATTTCTCAGCAATTAATAACCGGTATTCAATTAAACTTTATGGGTTGCTTCACTACCAAGAGGAGATGTGCATATTATCAGCCGGTTCTGGTCGGATGATTTTTTACAGAGTTATGGCCCTTTGAAATTTTCCATTAACTGTACGTATAGTGCAATTCTTGTCCGGGCTATTTCTCAGCAACTAATGACCGGAATTCAATGAAACTTTATGGGAAGCTTCACTACCAAGAGGAGATGTGCATATTATCAGCTGGTTCTGGTCGGATGATTTTTTCTTCATACGTCCATGAAAACAAAATATAAAATCTGCTGTTCTTTTAAGTTGCTAAACCATCCATCGTATTATTTTGTCCAAAGTTATGCCCCTCAAGACGTTTCCTTTTATCTGAATATATAGTGCAATATTGTGAAAAAAAACTTTGGGGAGCATCACCCGTGTCCGACGGTTTCTTGTTTTTCTTGAAATGGATTTTTGTTAAGAAGAGACTTACTTTAAACGAAAACATCCATTGAAGTTGAATGTGTTGCCCCTGATTACATTGTGCAGACTGCACAGGATAATCTGGGACGACACTGTACATTAAATCCATATTTTACGGTATGATTAGTTTTTATGTGTGTTTTCAGTTGTTAAAGCAGCAGCAAGAGGGCCTCACCCATCTGATTGACATCGTGAAGGAGGACACACAGGACATGAACATCATCCAACAGGGCCTCACTGACACATCGTCAAGGAGATGACCTTGAGAGATTAATACTAAAACTTGAGGGGTCAAGGTCAAAACTAGATCATGGCCAAAATGAAGCCAAGGTCAAACTTTATGGACATTCTAACAGCGTTGCATTAATGACCTATTGATTGCTCTTAGCTCTTAGTTATAACAAGGTCAGACTGAGGTCAAGTTCACCATATGTCAAAATTAACTGAACGGAAATTCTTTCATATAGTTTTGGAAATCAGTTCATTGTACTTTGACCTGATATAAGTTTTCCAAAGATTTTTTTTTGTTCGGCCCTTGAACTTTCATTGTCAAACAGGCAATTATTGACTGTAACTTTCAAATAGAGTGTCAATCAAAGGAGAGGTCAGTTCAATCCAAAATCAATGCATGATTCACTTTCTTTGGAACAAAGTTTCAAGACAATGTTTTGGGTGTGAACACTTTGTTTGCCATTTGGACAGTTGAGTAATTCTGTTTACCAGCAGTATATCTAAGAAGGTTTAATGTGATTTCATTTTATGTAGCATTTTAAGAAATGATAACACAACTAGATTGTCTTGATGAATTTTCTGTTATGATGTGTCAAAACTTTGTGGTTGTAAAGGTTCTTGATCATACAAAAATTGATGTTGTTTGTCAAGTATCTGCATGTGCTGTTATAAATTTGGGTGAACGCTTATTGTTTAGTGACAAACATACACATATAAGAGACACCCTGTTCACATAATTAATTCCAAAACATTGTTTCGATTGAATATTGAAAGTGTTTGTATCAGGTTTATCATTTGAATAAATATACAGTTGTCCTTCAGTTCTTGTTGTTTAGAGCCTAATCAGTTAAATATGGATAAAATGTTTTTGTAAACATGTACATGACATACATATGCATGATTGTGTACTGTTATATATATAGACATTTGTTGTATGCCAGTTATATTATAAATAATTCTTCACAGATTTGCTTATTTTTTAAAAATGTGTGAAGATCGAACAAAACTACCACCTGCTTTCACGAATCCATAAAATACATAGTTGAGATTTGAATCCGTACCAATTTGAATTCTTAATATAAACCACAACTTTAGTTATTAATTTTATAAATAAGCATGATTTGGCATTATGAAATTTTGATCTATGCACATAAATACATCAATATCAATGATACTTCTTAATGAAACATAACCAAAGAATGTGAAATATTTCGTTGATTATTTGTTTAATCCCAAAGCGTTAACCTTATATCTGTAAGTGAAAAACGTGGAGCATTTTTGAATTACATGGGCGATATGTGTGCTATTAATAATAGAAGAAAATATAAAGACTAGATTTTTCTTATTTAAACTAAGGTCGGTATCTTTCAAGAACGAACCTGCTGTATAAAAAAGCACCGAAGTCATTTCAGTGTCGGAAGTACTTTTTTCTCACAATGTGGAGAATGGTCCAGTTTTCCTTTCTACAGTATGAACTTTAGTACATTCCTCGTCCAGTTTTCTTTTCTACAGTAAGAATTTCACTACATTCCTCACAAACTGTAAAACGTGCTGTTATCAAAAGAAGTAATAAGAATAAAACATTCTAAATTAAATTGCTAAAATGTTTCATTCCCATTGCTTTGTCTACTTCAATTGTTTAAATATAAAAAAACTGATAATAATTATACCAGTACCGTACCATACTGCTAGTAGATCCAGAACTCCAGGTAACCATGGGTAACGTATAAGAGAAATTCTCATTTGAGCCTCGTTCTCGTGCTTAACCCTTTGCATGCTGGGAAATTTGTTGTCTGCTAAAATGTCGTCTGCTGAATTACTAAAATTAGCATTTTCTTCGATTTTTTTTTTCAAATAAAACTATCAGAATAGCAAACAGCTTGGATCCTGATGAGACGCCACGTTGTGTGGCGTCTCATCTGGATCCAAACTGTTTGCAAAGGCCTTCAAAATCCGGTTCCAGCACTGTAAGGGTTAATGCATGTGTATCATTCCCGATTAGCCTGTGCAGTCCGCACAAGCTTATTAGGAACGACACTTTCCGCTTAAACTCGATTATGGTTTAGAAGAAACTTTCGTTAAAAGAAGAAAAAATCCGTAAAAGCTTTGAACCCTGGTCGGCTAGGTGAGAAGCTCGTGTACCGACCACTGTTTCTTAAGTGAGTATGCTTCGATCACTTCAACTGCATATTCACTTCAATTATAGGGTAAAGCCATTGGTCTATTACTGGTAGACATGATTAATTACCCATCTGCCAGGTTTTATGGCCGTCATCCAGTTGTAAAACACGTGTGATGTTTAGGTTGAATTTGAATAAAATACAACAGTCATACAATTTAGAGTCATTGATTATAAGCAAAAATCTGGGTGTCCGAAAAATAAGAGTCACGAACGGTAATGATTTTAGATTAAAAAAAAAAGGGTTTCCGAAAACTTAAGAGTAATTATGGTTCTTCTGAGTATCAAATAGTGCTTTTTGCAGCTGATGTCATTTTGTACAAAATATTTTGTGAATGCGCCCTTCGCCGTGATATGACTTAAATACTGTTTAACACGACGAAAATTCCCAAGAACAACATGAACTGTTAAACAGGCTTAAAGATGTTACAGTTCCGCCTTACGCAAAAAAGATTGCTAATTGGTTGTAGGTACATGCATTTAGCAAACATCGACTTTTGGTACTTAAGGTATCAACATTTACATGAAAACTTTGATTTCCGAGATAAGAATTGGTCACTATTACAAGATCTAGGAGCTCTATAAAACCCTACATAGTTTCCTTTTTGTGCATTTTTTATCCCCCGCCATTGTTTTGGCGTTGTCCGTCCGTCCGTCCATCCGGCACTTTTGTGTCCGGAGCCATATCTTGGAAGTGCTTTGGCGGATTTCATTGAAACTTTGTATGAGTATATATATGGATAAAATGATGATGCAGGCCAAATGGCATTGTACACCATCTGTTAATAACGGAGTTATGGCCCTTTGTATCTTGAAAAAAATGTTGTTTTTTTTTCTTTTACAAAGCTCTAGTTTGGCGGGGGATATCAATACAACAAATTTGCTTGTTTCATTTAGAACTATGCATTATCTGCAATTCCTAACCGAACATATTAGCTGGGTCATTGACATGATTTGTGTTTTCTAGACCAGGCGTGATCTTGTCGTCTAATTGCGGGCAACACTTTCACAATCTTTGAATAATATCTCAACTAGTTAAACAGCGATTACGACCTACTCATTGAAACCTTAATTTAAGCCTGTTAATTTTAAATACCAGAGTATTGCCACATAAGAAATGTTATATAAAACCTTGTCATTGGGCTAAGACAATGGTTCCGGATATTTGATCCCATATCGCGTGAAACATGAGCCCATTGTTTTCACTGATCTTGAAGCCTGGACACCATTGTATCGGCGAATATCTATGAAGTTATTTAATGTCTTGCATTCTTCAGATAGATATTTAAATTTCTATTTAAATCTTGTTCATTGGTTTTTGCCTGCAAACATTTTTTTTTTCAAGATTGTTCTGAATTCGTTGGACGAAAAAGTTCTGTCTTACTATAGACTTTTGCCAGTTTGCAAGCAATGGCGGCGCTAAAACTTCAGCCAAATGTGTGCAGGCTTGTAACTTCAAGTGAGTTAAAACGGGACATTTACGTTTTCTCCTGGAATTAGTAAGCACTGTTCGAAAAATTGTGTACCGGTACCGGGATATTCGACTGCAAAAACAGATGTGTTTTAATGTTATTGTGTATGTCCTTATAAGAAATATAAAGCCGCGATCATAGAAATTAATTCCTACGAAGATAGCCGCTATTTAATATTTCATTAATCGGAGAGATATTGACGCGCTTGATTTAAACTTCACGAAAATCTCGCATTTGACAGTTTTATTCTCACACCGGAAATCCTCTTCTCTAAAACCGAAAGTCCCAAAACGGCGCGAAAACCACGCAGTTGACTTATCAAAAAGAACGTGATTTTTACACCTGAAAATCGCTTCTGCCAAAACCGGAAGTCACCAAAAAATATGGAAGAGCGCGCGACCTCCAAGATAAAGGACCTGTCTATCCTGGGGCTGACTGCCTACGCCGTGGACGAGTCGTTTATCAAGTGTCCGATGTGCCTGGACCGCTACACGCGTCCCAAGCTGCTCAAGTGTCTCCACACGCTGTGCGAGCACTGCATCACCGTTCACATACAGCATGCCGCGAGGAATAAACAGGTAGAGGCACAGGACTTAAATGGGCATCGCTATGGTAAAACCGCGCTTATTGCATGCGCTTAAAGTTTCGTTCCAGAAAAGCCTATGCAGTCCGCACATGCTAATCAGGGGCGACACTTTCCGCTTAAACTGGATTGACGCTGAGAAGAGACTTCCTTTATAAGAAAATTACTATAAAAGCGGAAAGTGTCGTCCCTGATGAGCTTGTGCGAACTGCAAAGGCTAATCTACCATACTATTCGCACATTCCTTTAGCACAGCATTCACAGAACGAGGCTAAAATCTTCATACGTAGATTCAGTCGATTTTGCCATTGTTTGCCAGAATAAAAAGAGCTTTCAATACCAGTTAAACTAGTATACGATTTATGACTTCTATAGTAGCTAATGGCTGTACCGATAATTCCAGCATGTCAACAGAAATAAACAGGTGATGTTCGTGAAAAAAGCCAACGGGTGCGTTAAAATACATGTATAGTTTATACCCGTTTTGTTTTTCAAAAGTATCCGATACTCTGACGGCTGAAACCCTTGCGTAGTGATCATAATCACCTACTATTCACATACCGCATTACTGAAACCCTTGCGTAGTGATCATAATCACCTACTATTCACATACCGCATTACTGAAACCCTTGCGTAGTGATCATAATCACCTACTATTCACATACCGCATTACTGAAACCCTTGCGTAGTGATCATAATCACCTACTATTCACATACCGCATTACTGAAACCCTTGCGTAGTGATCATAATCACCTACTATTCACATACCGCATTACTGAAACCCTTGCGTAGTGATCATAATCACCTACTATTCACATACC
>VMBQ01001407.1:45406-106024 GCA_007657795.1 Dreissena rostriformis | reverse complement strand
GTATGGGTATCATTTGTAAGTCATGTTGCTGTTGTATGGGTATCATTTGTAAGTCATGTTGCTGTTGTATGGGTATCATTTGTAAGTCATGTTGCTGTTGTATGGGTATCATTTGTAAGTCATGTTGCTGTTGTATGGGTATCATTTGTAAGTCATGTTGCTGTTGTATGGGTATCATTTGTAAGTCATGTTGCTGTTGTATGGGTATCATTCGTAAGTCATGTTGCTGTTGTATGGGTATCATTTGTAAGTCATGTTGCTAAAAAGATTTCATTGCCAATTAGGTATTTTTGAAATTATATGTAAACTGTGCTAGGCATTTACCCGTTGACTAAGTAGAAATATGGTACAGATAAAATGCAGTTTTAATTATAAAAGACGAGAATATTTGTATACACTTTGCCTTGTGTATGTAAATACTGTTTGCGATGGTATTGTTATTCATTGAAAATCTCCTTAAAATGGTGTGCTGTGTTTTTTATAAATCCTGAGAAGCGAGTTCAACATATGTCCGTTTTGAAAAATGTGGTCTATTGCCAAACAATTGAAAATAAAGCGAAAAATAGGCAATGAATAACTCATGTGTTGGATGTTTTCAGTTTTGCAATCAGCATGAGCGCGTACATATAAACGACCGACATAATTTCTGTCTGGTAATGAAGTCTTTTAATACGTAAACTAAATTAAGGTCTTTCTGGAACTTAAATGTGAAGTGAATTACAATTTGCTGTTGCTTGCATTTTATTTCGTTTTCTAAAGTATTTCTAGTTTGTAAATTTGCAAAAATGACGTTTATTTCATTACCGGTAATGAACAGAAAACACAATAATATGATAGGTTTTAAATAATAGTTTCGTCGTATTTATTATGCTGTAAATGTTCGAATTTAATTGTCTTCTACATCATAAGACATTCAAGCAACCTATACAATGTATGGTGTTTCAAAATCATTTGTCTCGCGAAAATAAGTTTATTGTATTTTCATTTGTTAAGTGTATGTAACTGTACGCTCAGTGGGCTACGATATCACGGAGTTAATACATACTTAAAATACATTTAATTTATTGAAAAACAAAACGTGTTAAAATGTAAGTATTTGTGAGTAACAATTTATACGTACCATTACTTATATAGACGCACTTATAGTATTGACATTTTTGACATCTTTTATTTGCTTATTTCGTTTTGTTTAAATTTATATTTGTTTGCTTATGATAACTCTAACGTTTATTGCATTCTACGTGTGATCTCGTTTTTATATCAAGTGCTACGGACGGTTTTAAGATAAATTGGACCTAAAGTCAGGTATATAAAGGAATACTTTAAATATATCGACCAAACCCCAGTGCACTTATAAGAAAATAACTTCGTGTACGTTTTACGTTATCTATGTAGATACGGATCGGAGAATGAGTGCACTGTAAAACGATGACCCCACTGTACGAATTATATATAAAACATGTAATCAATACACATGTTAGTAGATACAAATACATCTGTACAATACTATGAAATAAAATAAATAAGTGATTGTTTTATTTTATTTAATTGAATAGATTAAAGTAATACTTTTTTAGTGTGTATTTGGTTGTTAAACATGTCATTTCGCGTCTGTGGCTGAATCATGTGAGCCACATATAGTATTGACATTTTTGACATCTTTTATTTGCTTATTTCGTTTTGTTTAAATTTATATTTGTTTGCTTACGATAACTCTTACGTTTATTGCATTCTACGTGTGATCTCGTTTTTATAGCAAGTGCTACGGACGGTTTTAAGATAAATTGGACCTAAAGTCAGGTATATAAAGGAATACTTTAAATATATCGACCAAACCCCAGTGCACTTATCAGAAAATAACTTCGTGTACGTTTTACGTTATCTATGTAGATACGGATCGGAGAATGAGTGCACTGTAAAACGGTGACCCCACTGTACGAATTATATATAAAACATGTATTCAATACACATGTTAGTAGATGCAAATACATCTGTACAATACTATGAAATAAAATAAATAAGTAATTGTTTTATTTTATTTAATTGAATTGAGTAAAGTAATACTATTTTAGTGTGTATTTGGTTGTTTAACATGTCATTTCGCGCCTGTGGCTGCATCATGTGAGGACCTTAAGTGTGTCCAATCACCTGATTAACTTGTTAGACTCAGAAGTTTTTAGATTTTTTTTGAAGCATTGCTGTAATTTCTAGATAATTATTTGCTACTGAAAGACATTCAATTTTGAATGCAGCATGTAACCATGTAGTTTATGATATCTTCATTATATGTATTTTTTTAACATAAGCGCGGGAAATACGGATACAAAGTGAGTCGAATAGCACCTAGTAATGATGTGATGTTTCGAAACGCCACGTCGTGTTTCAAGATCGTTACGGCCATTGAACATTTTGTCGGGGAACGGGTATTCATTTAAGGTGAAAGAGTCGTTTAACTGAACGGGTTATACTTCGTATCATATGCTATATACAAGGCTTTAACTATTCGTTGTTATACATATAGGGATTATATAATATAAAGAAGTGAAACTCCAGAAGCTGCAGCAGTATTGCATTTCTATCATACACACCTTCGTGGTACTTTATTTATGGCAAGGAACCAATTGCCAAAACGGTACAGTACAGCACAAAACGAAACAACATATACACATAGTAGAATAAAGCTGGGGTCATCGCCTTGGAACGGCCAATGCTAAGCACTGGGGTTTATACCGGTTATAGAGCGCCCAACCTCACACTTGACCCAGCAATATTCATGATACATATAAGTATAAGGAGTATTTTGTGTTATTTCGTTTCGTCCTTAATATGTTTATATAATCAGTGACAAAACACATGCAGCATATTTGAAGGACGACGGACATCACGTTTTCCCAGCAGCTCACCATGTGCACGCTGTGCGCATGTGAGCTCAAACAGTTGGTTAATACATGTAGTATTTTCTTTATTATAGCTTACAAAACATGTATTTATAAAACAGGCTATCTCAGATCAATACGCCAATAAATAAAGCACACAAAGATAAAGAAAGCGCTCGTGATTGGCTTGAATACATCCGGAAGACATTGTTATTATTAACAGATTCATATGTGTCGAGGAATCGATATCAGAACCAGAACAACGATGTTGCAAAGTATAAAAGGGTGCCGCAAAGGCTTTTAACGATAGAAAGAAACAAACAACAAATAACAGTTTATAGTTATGGTGGCGTTACTTCAACAATAATGTGTATTGAACGTGGCAGCGTAAGAAACACTATTATATTGTGTTAATGCGCTTAGTTATGTATGAAAATGTTCTACCTTAATTTACTGTCGAGTACCACATAGTTAAGGTTATAAATTCGAATGATCCGTATAGGTTTAATCTAGGAATCAAAGATAACATGCGCCTATACTCCTTACCGTTTGTTATTCGACAATTCACCGAAAGAAAATATTATTCTTATTCTAACATGATCTTATTCTCGATTTTATTTTACTTCATATGCAGTACATGTTTATTTATATTATTTGTATACTATACTCCACACATTTTGCTAAGAAAAACATTCTCATGAAATTTACAGTGACAACAATGGATCATAACAAACACATCATAAATTCATAGATCAAATTTAATAGCAAGTCGTAATGTCGACAGGGTCATCGAATAAGACACTATTATGACGTCATGCTTATTATACAAGGCAAATAACTTCTTTACAAACACAAATACAGTTTTTGGTAGGAAAAATAATTTAGAGATCATGCGTTTGATTAATGGTTATTCTTTTGCGCGTTTTTACATGTACATTTTACTTTACACTTTCCGATAATTCTCTATAACGACTTTGACAGCATAAGGCTTCGCCTATAATTATCGCATTATGACCTACACTTGATGGCCATATAGTCTATCATTAAACCAAAGATGTGTTTATTGAACTAAGTATTGGTCACTGAATAATAAATATATCATAGCAATCATAAATTCAAATCAAATATAAATTATTTATTGTGCAATCAGGAAGTACCTGTTATCAAGGCTTATTCAAGCATATCGTATTTTCGAAGCATTAATCAATGATAAGATCTAGTGAGTAAGTTATTGACGTGTAAACCACATTTCTTTGTAATTAAATGTTTTATCGCGATATGTGTAAATCAAATAGTAATCATCAAACACAAAGAAAGTGTTGTTTTAATTAAAATAAGTTTCAATAACATGAACTGAACGGCTTAAAACTGTTGTTCAGTTTTAGACGTATACTTGACAAAAATGATAGTTCACGAAACAATACCGAAATGAACACGCTAATCGGTATAAATAAGACCGTTTAAACGAAATTAGTGAAAAAAGCATATGAATGCAAGAAGAAAAATATTAATGTGTTGTAGATTGCAAAGATCAAAGTTTGAAAAAAATATTGCATCGACAAAATAATAATGAAATTATGCTAAATAAAACCACCGAAGACAGGTTTTATAATTTAACACTTGATAATGGGAATTATTATTGCTAGCATTATGCACAATCTGTTTGTTTAATGCGTCCAACTTACCTCGGATTTTTTATTCACGTTCTTAAGTAGACTTCATGATAGGAAAAAGGTATATTACACATGCTAGATAAGAAAAATAAAAACCCTTGACTGTGGCCAACTTGGTCACATTGGGAGGTTAGTCGTCAAGTCTATGTGTTTGGAATTCACAGGGAGAGAAGCACAGTTAGAAGTTTAACAAAATGAAGAAAGCTATCTTATTGGAAGTTGACGACAGTGATATCATTAAAGTAAACAAAAATGACATCGTTAAGCGAATCAAAGATGTCAACACTCAACGTCAGGTTCTCGTCCGAAGTATTTCAAATATGAATGGCATCGAGGCATATGAAATATGGAAGTGCATTTTGATCATGGACGGTGCTAAACGTACTCTGGAGACACAATGTATCGACTCTTGGATAGTACAAATGAGCACACACAAATCCCCGAAGTGTATCATAATAAACCTTAAGGATCCCGAAACCGGCGTCATTCACGAAAATGAAGCTAAACTTACTGTTTGTAAGTCTGACGTCGTGATGATTGACACAATATCCAACTATGAGCAATGGTGGTCACGTGTTTCTGACCTTATTTACGAAACTCCGGGTTGCCTTGAGAAATGCAGAAACGTACGAATATTTGAACTAAAACCGATAATGTTTCGTGTACTGGCAGCGGTTTGTCTATTTCTCAATATTCCGTTGATAATTGCATGGACATTTTCGTGTTTTCCTTTGTTTTTCGCTTTATTTAATTTTAATATCTCCGACGACAAAGAATCTACTCATTGGTGTGTATATATCGTTCAGACAATATTCAGTATACCTTTCCTGTATTTTTATTTTGGATGGCAACTATACTCTGATGACTACCGAAAGAGCCTTGATATCCGCCTAAACAAAGCTGAGGTAGTCCTTATCTTCATGATTATACCATTTTGTTTCTTCGTTTGGGGTTGTATTGGCAGCTTAATTCTTCGGAAATCAAGGTTTAAAGTGATTCACGTCTTCGAACTACCAGCCCGACTGTGGGTTGGGCTAGACTTGAGCTGCATTCGGACTATGTGCAATGCAACAAAACAGTTGCCAAGATATATTAAAACCTGCTTAAGTTTTTCATTTTTATTCGTGACATTATTGTTGGATATGCCGTATCTATTAATTTTGATTTCAATATGGTGTCTTATTTGTGTTATTTTACTCCCGTTCGGAATATTATCTGCATTCTCCAAAAAATTATCTGATGCACTATTCAAACTTGACTATGAATTTGGAACCATGAACTTTAACCATGTCTTTAATATGCATATAACTGGAATGTTTAGTACGATATCAATCATATTCGGTGTTATTGCAACAAAATACAACATCGACTACTGGAATGATGGCAACATAATGACATTTGCATTGAATTACGAATGGACGATTGCAGTGTTTTGTGTCTTAATTCCACTTTACTTTATAGTATGGGTCTCATTTGTAAGTCACGTTGCTGAACAGATTTTTGATTGAATATTGGGCATTTTTTCAATGATATGTAAACTGGTCAAGGAATGTTTCCTCTAGCCAAGTAGTAATATGGTACCTTGATAAAATGCAGCTATTATTATGTTAGATTTTTCGTGAGTTGTGTACATTTTGTTGTTATTCATAAAAAATCTCGTTAAAATTTCGTACGGTTTTCATTATTAATCATGAGATCGAGAACATTTATCCGTTTCGAAAATTGTGGTCATTGCCAAATACTTTCAAAATGAAATCTGTAATAAGCTGATGAAAATATGATTAACCACAAATTTGGATATTCTCATTTTTTCAATCACAATGATCACGAGCATAAAAACGACCGAGATGACTTCTGTCTGATATTGTAGTATTTTTTATACGTAAACTACATTACAGGTATTTCTAGAACTTGTGGGTGAAGTAAATAACAGTTTGTACAAACACGTATTTTGTTTCGTTTTGGGAGTATTTCCAGTTCGTAATATTTGCAAAACATCACATGTATAATGAACCTGTAATGAACAGAAAGAAATCTATTAAAGGCTTCATATACCAGTTAAGTCTTGTATTTTCTGCGGTAAGCGTTCGAATTTGATTCAAATCTTTGACAACCTATTCAATTGAACAGATGTGTTATTATGCACAGGAAATACAATTCTATTAAAGGATTCACATAACAGTTTCGTCTTGTATTTTCTGCATGAGCGTTTGAATTGCATTCAAATCTAAGACAACCTATATTATTAAACAGATTTTAATTTAATTTTCTTAATTAATTTTATAAGTGTAATGATAATTCATTTTGTTGAGGTGGATGTAACTTAATACTCCGTTTGATTTGGAATTAAGCAATAAATATATACTTAATGAACGTATTTTTAAAGAAAACTTATTAACATTTTAATCGTCGTCAGGAAAATGTTCATAAAAATTATCTATTGTGTTGACATTTTTGACGTCTTTTATTTGCTTATTTTATGTCGTTAAAATTTATATCTGTTTGCTAGCGATACATCTTAAGTTAATTCATTTTACTTGTTATCCAGTGTGTAAA
Source organism: Dreissena rostriformis (assembly GCA_007657795.1). Lineage (NCBI taxonomy): Eukaryota > Metazoa > Mollusca > Bivalvia > Myida > Dreissenidae > Dreissena > Dreissena rostriformis. Next base: position 98,919 of record VMBQ01001407.1, on the reverse strand, counting down.
TCAAGTGCTACAGACGGTTTCAATATAAAATTGGACTTTGAGTGAGTGATAAGAAATACTTTAAATGTATAAATCAAACTCAATTGTTCTCATCAAATAGGAAGAACCCCATGTACTTTATATTACGTTATTATGTAGAAGCGGAACGGAGAATGGTTGCACTGTATAACGGTGACCCCAAAGTACGAACTATATGTAAAACATGTAGTCAAACATATGTAAATAAATGCACATACATTTGTAAAATACTGTGTATAAATAGTATAAAGAGATAAGTAATTGACATTTACATGGCGAAGAGGTATCTTTTAAACTTTCAACTGAACCCTATAATAGTGTTACTTAAATCTTTGAAATAAATATAATAATAATAAATCTTACACAGAAAGCAACCAATGTTGATTTTATTACCTGCTCTTGTATAAAGACTTTACAAAAGATGTAGACTCTGTCTAGTCGCTTTCAGATTGAGAATAATACTTTCACACGTACGGTATTATTGACATATATGTGCATTGGTCTTGAGTGACTTCTGTTACCATTTCAGTCTGGAATAAAAGCCTTAAAAGAATCAAGTTTATTGTCGAAAATTGCGTGATACAGAAAACAGATACACCTACAATCAAAAGAACCCTTGCTAAAGTACGCGAAAAAAGCGAATAGCGATTATCTGTACGTAACATAATAAGACATTGATGGTATTAATATCCAATAACAAAAATAACCAGAAAATGTTACGAAGTATGGACTAGACTTTGTCGAATGGAACGTCTTGACTGTTTAATACGTACAAAATGAACAAATGTGTGTGTAAATAGAAAAATAGTTACTCACTGTGTCAATACATCATATAGGTACATTTATAAATGTATCTATGGAAACATGCTTATATAGATTCAGCAAAAAAGTATATCATGCCGATATAACCTTAAATACAGTTTATCTGTCGTAATAGTATGTGAATTTATACATCAAATAGGTGAGCACATCCTTATATTGATTCTAACGGACACTTTTTTCATTCGTATGTGACCGTATATTAAGTAATTATATTATGTTCATGTGTCAATATATTTTGTCAAACAATCCTAATATTGATTGAAAGAAATAATATTGCATCCCGATGTGACCTGATATTAAGTCAAGCTTTCATAATACGATGTTCATTTGTAAAAAGATTTTGTTAATCCATCCTTTTTTATAAAACCAGAAAATATATCATGCCAAAGGGACCTTATATCAAGTCTGGCTGTCATTATGTGGCGTGCATTGTCATGATACTACGTACAAAATGTAAAAGACATATTTAAATGTTTTCCATACACATGAAGTGAAACATCAGCTGCAACAGCAGAAGAGAAACCTTACTTTACAATAACCTTTTTTATTTATTGCAAGAAACCAATTGCAAAACAATGAGACACAAAACAAACGCACTAGACAAACACATACATAACAAAAGTACAAACATAAAAAAAATCTGGGGTCAATGCAAAAGCACTCGGGGTTTAAAACGGGATTTATGTGACAATACCTCAAAATTGGCCCAGAATTGAGCATTAAACATTAAGTGTGCAAATATTAGCCTCATATCATTACAATTAAAATTAAAAAGCAATACAAGAGAAAACAATTCATTTAATTTCCAATTAACTGCTCGATGGTTATATACCGACCAGAGCACCAGATCCGTAACTTTCCAAGACACGATACAATGAAACCAAAACGAGTATCAGCTATATCTCTGCTTTATTAAAAAACTTAAGAGACATAGCATCATGCAGTTTAACATTCATATTATCGTCGTTCACTTTAGGAAGAAGACGCAATAAGATTATAAATGGCAAACTTACAAAGCTTCGGTCTGTATGTCTATCTTTAGCCACATCTTCAGCGTAAAACGTACTTTAAAATTATATCTATATGAAAAAAAGAATTAGAATTGTAAGAATTGGTTTGCTATATGTTAAGTATTCAATTAAATAAAATATAAGTTAGAGTCAAGAAACCATACCATTTAAGTATTCGTTAACATGATGCTGTAGCTTAAAACTTACACACCGGATGATTTACTTGGTACGACACTCAGTCAGTAAAATGCTGCTTGTTAATTACGTAGTCTCGCGGTAACAAGGCCCCTTTAACCCCAAGGAACATAATTTGAATAATGATACATATCAAATATTAAAACTTTAGCCTTTAAGGTTTCATACAAAAAGATTTTAAAGGTATTCTCTGTATAAGACTGTGAGTAACTGGTGAAAAAGATTGTTTTTTTACGGTTTCCCATATGTCGGTCAATTTAATATTGGTGACCCCCGGGACGTGGCCAGTTTAAAACTTAAGCGTGTAATTTTAACAAGTAGTAGAGGACCTATAGATGATTCTGCACACGAACTGCGAAAGTCTTTGGTTTTGCGGTTTAAGACAAGACGTTTGTTTAAGGTATTACTTTTAGAAGTGTAAAACTGGTGATCCCAGAGGTGGAATTAGTTTTGACCTCGTGAAAGAAGTTGAACTAACCTTTTAGAGCACCACAATACGACGTTATATACCAAACATTGAACATTGGGCTTCGCGGTTAAACAAAATAATATTGTTTAAAATTTTCTTGTTAACTCCCTTTTTGGTCCAATGACCTTATCAATCAACGAACAGGAACCATTTGATAACATTCATACAGAACCAGCCAAGAAACATTCCTGTGATGTTTCGTCAAATTTCGTCAAGCAGTTCGAAGGGGTGTTGTTTGAAACAAAAGTTAAGTTGACGGACACATACACGACACCCACACACCCACGGATTAACGACAGACATCACGGTATACCAATAGGTCATCATGAGCACGTTTTGCTAAGGTGAGATTAATAGTGTGTTGATACGTGTAGTATTTTCAGTATCAAAGCTAACAAGACATGTTTAAATAAAATAGGCTACGCCAGATCAATACGCTAATAAATAAAGCAAACACACGTTCGGGATTGGCTTGAATACACTCGGAAGACATTCATATTATAAACAAATGTTTGTGTGTCGACGAGTCGATATCAGAACCAGAACAACGATGTAATAAAGTATCATAGGACGCCGCAAACGCCTTTAACGAAAGAAAGAAACAAACAACACATAACAGTAGAGTTATGGTGGTGTGACTTAAACACTAATATGTATTGAACGTGTCAGCGTAAGTAATGCGCTTCGTTAATAAAATGTTCTACCTGAATTTACTGTCGAGTGCCCCAGAGTTACGGATATAAATTCGACGGATCCGTTAAAGTTTAATTTAGAAAGCAATGTATTATTATTCTGGATTTTAGTTTACTTCAAATGCAGTACATGTTTATTTATATTATTTATGTACTTTACTCCACACATCTTGCTAAGAAAAACATTCTTATAAACTTTACAGTGACGTCCATGGATCATTACAAACACATCAGAACGTCAAATTCATTAATAACATTAAATGCCAGGTCGTAATTTCGACAGGGTCATCGACCAAGACATAATTACTTTTTTTACGTCATGTTTATTATACAGGGCAAATAACTTCTTAACAAACATAAAAACCGTTTTTGCTTTGACAAAATATTCAGAAACTATGCATTTGACTAATGGTTATTCTTGTGCGCGTTTTAACATGTACGTTTTACTTTACACTTTCCGATAATTCTCTAGAACGACTTTGACATCATAAAGTTCCGCTTTAACTACCGCATAATGACCTACACTTGGTGGCCATATAGTCTATCATTAAACCAAAAATGTGTTTATTGAACTAAGCATTGAACAATAAAAACATAATAGCTATCATAAATTCAAATACAATATAGTTAGTGTATTGTTTAATCAGGAAGTACCTGTTATAAATGCTTATCAAAGCATATCGTATTTTCGTAGCATTAATCAATAATAAGATCACCGGGGTCAGTTATCTAACGTTTAAACCACAATTCTTTTTAAATAAATGTATTATTGTCGATGTGTGTAAATCAAATAATAATCATCAAACACAAAGAACGTGCTGCTTGAATAAAATACAAGTTTCAATAACATGAACTGAACAGCTTAAAACAGTTGCTTATAGACGTGTGCTTATCAAAAATGACAGTTCATGAAACAATATAGATATGAACGCGCTGATCGTTATAAAGAAGATCGTTTAAATGAAATAAGAGTAAATATTCTATAAATTCAAAAGAACAAAATATGAATGTGTTGTAGTTTGCAAAGATCAAAGTGTGTTTTAAAATATTGCATCGACGAAACAATATTGAAATCATGCTTCAGTAAATCCACTGAAGATGTATTTTATAATTTAACACTTTATATAGAAATTGGGATTATAATTGCTTGTATTCTGCAAAATCTGTTTGTTTTAGGTGACCAACTTATCTCGCATTGTTTATTCACGTACATGTTGACTTCATGATAGGAAAAAGGTATATTAGACATTCTAGATAAGAGAATTACAATCCATTGAGTGTAACCAACGTGCTCAACTTGCGAGGTTAGTCTATTCTTCGTGTTTGTAATTTCACCGGGAAAGGCGCATAGTTAGAAGTGTACAAAATGAAGAAAGCTATTCTATTGGTATTTGACGACAGTGACATCATTAAAGTACATAACAATGACAATATTAAGCGAATTAAAGATGTCAACTCTCGACGTCTGGTTCTCGTCCGAAGTATTTCAAATATGGATGACATCGAGGAATATGAAATATGGAAGTGCATTTTCATCACGGACGGTGCTAAACGTACTCTGGAGACACAATGTATCGACTCTTGGATAGCAAAAATGAGTACAAAACAATCCCCGAAGTGTATCATAATAAACCTTAAGGATCCCGAAACCGGCGGCGTTCACGAAGATGAAGCTAAACTTACTGTTTGTAAGTCTGATATCGTGATGATTGATACGATATCCAATTATGAACAATGGTGGTCACGTGTGTTTAAACTTGTTTATGAATCTCCTAGTTGCATTGAGGCATGCCGAAGCGTAGGAACATTCGAACTAAAACCGATTATGTTTCGTGTATTGGCAACTGTGTGCCTATTGCTTAATATTCCTTTGATAAATGCATGGACATTTTCGTTTGTTAATGTGTTTTTTTTTAATTTGTGCTAATAAGTCCAACGACGGAGAAAGTAGTCTGGTGTTCATATATATGGTTCAAACAATGTTCAACATACCGTTCATTATTTTTGGATGGATACTTTATAGTGATGAACACAGACAAAGATCGGATATCCGACTGAACAACACTGAGGTGGTCCTTATCTTCATGATTGTATTACCATTCTGTTGCTTCGTTTGGGGCTGCATAGGCATTTTAGTTCTTCGGAAATCAAAGTTTAAAGTGATGCATATCTTTGAATTACCTGCCCGACTGTGGGTTGGGCTCGACCTGACCTGTATTCGGACCATGTGCAAGGCAATAAAAGAGTTGCCATCGAATATTTACAAACGTATAAGATTTTCGTTTTTAATAGTGTCATTATTGTTGAATATACCTTATCTATTAATTTTGATTTCAATATGTGCTGTAATATGTGTTATTGTACTCGCAATAGCGATACTTGTTACAGTTAAAGGAAGAAAAGTTAATGACCCATTTAACATTAACTTTGAATTTGAATCCTGTAACTTTTCCATATCTGTAATTTGCACATAACGGGAATGTTCAGTACAATATCAATCATATTCGGTGTTATTGCAACAAAATACAACATCGACTACTGGAATGATGGCAAAATAATGACGATTGCATTGAATTACGAATGGACGATTGCTGTGTTTTGTGTCTTAATTCCACTTTACTTTATTGTATGGGTATCATTTGTAAGTCACGTTGCCGAACAGATTTTAGATTGCAAATGGGGCATTTTTTCAATGATAGGTAAACTATTCTAGGAATTTGTCTTCTGACTAAGTAATAATATGGTACCTTGATAAAATGCAGTTATTATTATGTTAGACTTATCGTTAGTTGTATAAATTTTGCTTGTTGTAAATACTGTTTGTGAAGGTGTTGTTATTCATTTAAAATCTCGTTAAAATTGCCTACTTTTTTCATTACTAATCATGAGACCGAGAACATATAATTATAATATATCCGTTTCGAAAATTATAGTCATTGCCAAATACTTTAAAAATAAAACAGTAAAAAGCCAATGAAAATATGACTAACTAAAATGTTGGATATTCTCATTTTGTCAATCAGCATGAGCACTAACATAAAAACGACCGAAATGCCTTCTGTCTGATATTGTGGTACGTTTAATACGTGAACTACATACATTACAGGTATTTCTAGAACTTGAATGTGAAGTGAATTATAGTTTGTACAAACACGTATTTTGTTTTGTTTTGGGATTATTTGCAGTTCGTGATATTGCAAAACCTCACACGTATGATAAACCTTTAATGAACAGACAACTAAATTCTATTGAAGTCTTCACATAACAGTTTCGTCTTGTATTTTTCTGCAGTTAGATTTGGATTTTTTTTAAATATAAGACAACCTTTTTAATTGAACAGATTTTAATTATTAACAGTTAACATAATTCTATTAAAGGCTTCACAATACAGTTTCGTCTTGTATCTTCTGCAGTACGCATTCGAATTGTATTCAAATCTAAAACAATCTATATAATTTAACAGATTTTTTATAATGGTCTTTTTATTTAAGTGTAATGCTAATTTATTTTGTGCATGTAACTTAATACTCAGTGGGATATGGTATCACGCAATAAATATATACTTAAATAACCGTTTTTTGTTAAGAAAACTTATTTACATTTTAATCTTCGTTAGGAATATTTTCTTCGTACCATAAATCATAAAACGAATCTTTTGTGTTGACATTTATTGTCTTTTATTTGCTTATTTCATGTTTGTTAAATGTTAATCTGTTTGCTATCGAAACATCTTAAGTNCTTCGGCATCTCTCAAGGCAACCAGGAGTTTCATATATTAGGTCAGAAACACGTGACCACCATTGTTCATAATTGGATATTGTGTCAATCATCCCGATGTCAGACTTACTAACAGTACGTTTTGCTTCATCTTCGTGAATGACGCCGGTTTCGGGATCCTTAAGGTTTATTATGATACACTTCGGGGATTTTTTTGGACTCATTTTTCCTATCCAAGAGTCGATCTATTGTGTCTCAAGAGTACGTTTAGCACCGTCCGTAATGAAAACGCACTTCCATATGTCACATTCCTCGATGCAATCCATATGTGAAATACTTCGGACGAGAAACTGACGTTGAGTGTTAACATCTTTGATTCGCTTAACGATGTCATTTTTATGTACTTTAATGATATCACTGTCGTCAACTACCAATAAGATAGCTTTCTCCATTTTGTTAAACTTCTTACTGTGCTTCTCTCCCTGTAAATTCCAAAAACAAAGACTTGACGGCTAACCTCCCAATTTTAACAAGTTGGCCACAGTCAAGGGTTTTTATTTCTCTTATCTAGCATGTATATACCTTTTCCTATCATAAAGTCTACTTAAGTACGTGAATAAACAATCCGAGGTAAGTTGGACGCATTAAACAAACAAATTGTGCATAATGCTAGCAATACTTCCCATTATTAAGTGTTGAATTATAAAACCTGTCTTCAGTGGTTTTATTAAAGCCACTAATTTCATTTAAACGATCTTATTTATACCGATCCGCGTGTTCATTTCGGTATTGTTACGTGAACAATCATTTTTGTCAAGTATACGTCTTAAACTGAACAACAGTTTTCAGCCGTTCAGTTCATGTTATCGAAACTTTTTTTTAATTAAAACAACACTCTCTTTGTGTTTGATAAGTACTATTCGATTTACACATATCGCGATAAAACATTTATTTACAAAGAAATTTGGTTTACATGTCAATAACTTACCCTCTAGATTGTATCATTGATTAATGCAACGAAATTACGATTTGCTTGAATAAGCCTTGCGGTACTTCCTGATTAAACAATACATCGTTTATATTTAATTTGAATTTATGATTGCTATGATTTATTTATTATTCAGGGACCAATACTTAGTTCAATAAACACATTTTTGGTTTAATGATAGACTATATGGTCATCAAGTGTAGGTCATTTTGCGATAATTATAGGCGGAGCCTTATGTTGTCAAAGTCGTTCTAGAGTATTATCGGAAAGCGTAAAGTAAAATGTACATGCTAAAACGCGCACAAGAATAACCATTAGCCAACCTCATGGTTTCTGAATAGTATTTCCACGCAAAAACTTTATTTGTGTTTGGTTTAAAAATGTTTTATTTTTCGGAATGCATATACATATATTATATATCATTCATTGACGTCACGGTAAATTTCACAAGAATGTTTTTGTTAGCAAGATGTGTGGAGTATAGTATACAAATAATATAAATAGCATGTACTGTATTTGAAGTAAAATAAAATCAAGAATAAGATTATGTCAGCATAAGAAAAATATTTTCTTTCGATGAATTGTCCAATAACAAACGGTAAGATGTTGAGGAGCAGGAAACCTTGCTTTCTAGATAANAATATTTGTTAACACACTTTGATCTTTGCAAACTACAACACATTAATATTTTTCTTCTTGCATTCATATGCTATTTTCACTAATTTCGTTTAAACGATCTTATTTATACCGATTAGCGTGTTCATTTCGGTATTGTTTCGTAAACTATAATTTTTGTCAAGTATACGTCTCAAACTGAACAACAGTTTTAAGCCGTTCAGTTCATGTTATTGAAACTTATTTTTAATTAAAATAACACTTTCTTTGTGTTTGATGATTTCTATTTGATTTACACATATCGCGATAAAACATTTAATTACAAAGAAATGTGGTTGACATGTCAATAACTTACCCCCTAGATCTTATCATTGATTAATGCTACGAAAATACGATATGCTTGAATAAGCCCTGATAAGAGGTACTTCCTGATTGCACAATAAATAATCTATATTTGATTTGAATTTATGATTGCTATGATTTATTTATTATTCAGTGACCAATATTTAGTTCAATAAACACATCTTTGGTTTAAGTATAGACTATGTATGGTCATCACGTGTAGGTCATCCTGCGTTAATTATAGGCGAGGCCTTAAAGTCGTTCAAGAGAGTTATAGGAAAATGTTAAGTAAAATGCACATGCCAAAACGCGCACAAGAATAACCATTAACCAAACTCATGGTTTCTGAATAGTATTTCCAAGCAAAACCTTTTTTTTTGTGTTTGGTTTAAACATATTTTATTTTTCGGAAGGCATATACATATATTAAATATCATTCATTGACGTCACGGTAAATTTCACAAGCAGGTTTTTCTTAGCAAGATGTGTGGAGTATAGTATACAAATAATATAAATAACATGTACTGTATTTAAAGTAAAATAAAATCAAGAATAAGATTAAATTAGCATAAGAATAATATTTTCTTTCGATGAATTGTCCAATAACAAACGGTAAGATGTTGAGGAGCAGGAAACCTTGCTTTCTAGATTAAATTTTAACGGATCCTTCGAATTATTATCCGTAACTATGGGGTACTCGACAGTGAATTAAGGTAGAACATTTTCATAATTAAGCGCATTATTTACGCTTACACGTCCAATACATGTTATTGTTTTAGTAACACCACCATAATCTACTTTTATATTTTGTTTAGCGTTGAAAGTGTTTGCGTTGCTCTAGTTACTTGAGGCATCGATTATCTGGGTCTGATAGTGTTTCGTCGACACACAGGAATCTGTTGACAAAAAGGATGTCTTCCGTGTATATTTAAGCAAATCACGTACACTTAAATATGTTCTTTAGATTTATTTGCTTTATTTGTTGGAGTAATGATCTTACGTAGCCTGTGTTATAAATACTTGTCCTGTTAGCTATGCTAGAGAAAATACTACATGTTTTAACAAACTGTTAAGCTCACCTTAGTACAACGTGGTTTATGATGAGATATTTGGAAACCGTGCTTTCCGTCGTCCATACATGGGTGTGTGAGAGCTGGGCAGAATTTAATAAAAAAAACAACACAGAGTTATTCCTTGGATTGTTAACGATGAAAATTGTTCAAACGGTTCCAATTCGCTAATTGATTAGGTCATTTGACCTAAACGTTGGTTAAAAAGAAAACTCTATAAACATTATTTTTTTAAACCTCAAAGCCCAGATGTGTTATGTTTGGTATAGAACATCGTAATGTGGTGCTCTATGAAGTCAGTTCAAATTATGTCCCGAGGTTAAAACTAGTTGCATCCCGGGAATCACCAGTTTTACATGAACTTCTTAAATTAATTCTTTAAAAAAAACTTCTTGTCTGAAACCGCAAAGCCAACGACTTTCGTAGTTCATGTGTAGCATCATCTAGAGGCTCCCTACTACATGTTCAAATTATACGCTTGGTTTTGAAACTTGCCTCGCCCCCGGGGGGTCAACAATTTTAAATCGACCTTCATATGGTAAACAATTAAAAGTATTGTCTGACACCACACACCCAATGCCTTTATATTAAGTTTGTAGTAGCTAGACGTCCTCTCCAAAAATTGTTTATGTAATGTCACTGGGAACACCAGTTTTTCATAGGCTTATATGGGGAATACCTTTAAAATCTTCTTGTCTGAAACTTCAAAAGCTATTTGTTTTATATTTATATGTATCAGAATTTATAGGTCTTCTACATGATTAGTTTAACTGTATTTAAGGTTACATCGGCATGATATAATGTCTATATAGGCATGGTTTCCATAAATATATTTATAAACACACCTCCATAATGAATTAACAGTTTAACACATTGAATAAATATGTTGTTATTTGGACACAACAATGTTCATTTTGTACGTAAAAGACAGTACAAACTTTCCATACGACTAAGTCTAGTCCATACTTTTCACATTTGTTGGTTATCATTATTTGTATTGGATATTAATACCATCAATGTCAAATTCTGTTACGTACTGATAATCGCTATTCGCTTTTTTGCATACTTTGGCAAGGGTTCTTTGGATTGTATGTTTATCTGTTTTCCTTATCACACAATCTTCGACAATACCCTGAATTATGTAAAGGCTTTTGTTCCGGACAGCACTGGTAACAGAAGTCACTGAATACCTTGAAATGCGCATGCACGTCAATAATACCATACGTGTTCGGAAAGTATTTTTCTCAACCTGAAAACGACTAGACAGAGTCTACCATTTTTGTTAAGTAATACAAGCGCAGGTAATAAAACCAAAATGTGTTGATTTCTGTGTAAGTTTCGACTATTATAATATATATTTCATAGATAGTAGTAACACTATTATAGTGTGTAGTTCAAAGTTTCAAAGATCCCTCCGCGCAATATTAATGTAAAACATTTATTTCTTTATACTATTCATACATATTATTGTTCAAATGAATTTGCATTTATTTACATATGTTTTGACTACATGTTTTACATAAAGTTCGTAAAGTAGGGTCACCGTTTTAAAGTGCAACCATTCTACGTCCCGCTTCTGCATAGATAACGTTATATAACATGCATGGAGTTCTTCCTGTTTGATGAGAGCATTCGAGTTTGTTAATATATTTAAAGTATGTCTTATCTCTCACTTCAGGTCCAATTTTATATTGAAACCGTCTGTAGCACTTGATATACACACTGGCTAACAAGTAAAATGAATTAACTTAAGATGTTTCGATAGCAAACAGATTAACATTTAAAAAACATGAAATAAGCAAATAAAAGACGTCGAAAATGTCAAACAAAAGATTCGTTTTATGATTTATGGTACGAAGAAAATATTCCTTACGAAGATTAAAATGTAAATAAGATTTCTTATAAAAAAAACGGTTATTTAAGTATATATTTATTGCGTGATACCATATCCTACTGAGTATTAAGTTACATGCACAAAATAAATAAGCATTACACTTAAATAAAAAGACCATAATAAAAAATCTGTTAAATTATATAGATTGTTTTAGATTTGAATAAAATTCGAATGCGTTCTGCAGAAGATACAAGACGAAACTGTAATGTGAAGCCTTTAATAGAATTGTGTTAACTGTTAATAATTAAAATCTGTTCAAAAAACACTGTATTACTTATTTAATCAGTGTAATTTATTTTCATTATTTTAAATGTATGTAACTGTTCTCTCAGTGGGCTTCGATATCACGGAATAAATACATACTTATAATACCTTTTTTTAGAAACCGTATTAAAATGTTAGTTTGTGTGAGTAATAATTTATACGTACCATAACTTATATAGACGCACGTATTTTATTGACATTTTCAACGTCTTTTATTTGCTTATTTCGTTTTGTTATTTTTTTTATAAGTTTATCTATCGATAAAACTTACGTTTATTTCATTCTACTTGTGATCGAGTTTTTATATCAAGGGCTACGGACTGTTTAAGATAAACTGGACCTTAAGTCAGGGATATAAAGGAATACTTTAAATATATCGACCAAACCCCAGTGCATTAATAAGAAAAGAACTCCGTGTTCGTGGTATTACTTTATATCTGCAGAGACGGATCGGAGAATGAGTGCACTGTAAAACGGTGACCCCACTGTACGAATTATATATAAAAAAACTGTTATCAATACACATGTAAATAGATGCAAATATATCTGTAAAATACTATGAAGTATAATAAATACGTGTTTGTTTTATTTTATTAAATTGAATAGATATTAGTTATACTATAATAGTGTTTCGAGGTTTAAAAGGTCGACATGTGAGAACCTGTAGTGTGTCCTTGGTAGACTCACCAAAGGTGGGACTATTTTTTAATCATCGCTGCAATTTCCAGCTTATTATTTTTTACTGAAAGACATTCAATTTTGAAATGGTCTTGTGCTGCGTGGAGAAGTTGGATCATCCGGAGAAATCCAAACCTGTCCGGTAGTGTGTTCACCAACCTTACTCAAAATCGGAAGCAGGGATTGAACCAGGGTCGCCTAGGACAATATTATGAGAAACAACATCAAACTAGTCATGCATAAGTATGCAGTACGCAACCTGATCGTCAGTAACCGTGTGTCTTTGGTTTGCGGAATTGATTGCTTCAATGATCCTTCTTTTGTACGTTTTAATGATGCCTATGTCGCCAATCACCAACACCATATTGTTGTCCGTTTTGTATAAATTCAATCGAGCGTCAATAGAGACTGAGCCTGTTTATGTGTTAGGTAGCTCAATGGTTGAAATTCGTTATTCCGTTAAGTTTTCAATCTTATTTTGTCACCGTAGCCCAGGTTTCTTAAATATGAAATACCAACGTGCATGCGTATAATCAGAACAACAAGAGAATTTAAAGGCGAAACCCGGATAAATATAACGATATCGATTATAGATAACATCTATTAAAGCTTAGGATTTCTTTTAAAAGCAGAAAACGACGTTTATGTTTTTTATTTTAACAAGTATGTTGTTTTGACCAGTTAGAATAGAAAAAGGTCACATTCATCTAAGGTTAAGCTAGGTTCATCAGTACGCCGAGTCATGTCAACCAAATAAAACAGATATACGGATAATCATTCAAACTCACACTCATTATTGTTTCCGAAACAAATGTGCGTATGAATGAGATGGTGTTTCGCGTACATTAAAATGACTTTGTACGAGTGAACTGTACTTAGAATATTAAAAAGCCTGAAATTGCACAATCCCCAAATTAATTTATAATAATTTATGAGTCTTAACTCCATGCTCTCCATGTTTACTGATTTTAACATGCGGATGAAGGTCAGTTAGTATTTATAATAATGCTTACTTTATAGTTTCCCCAAGTCCGAAAGTAATGCGCATTGCTTAATATATATCGACCAGTCTCAAGTTACTACTTGACAGAGAATCGTTCATTAAGATATAAAACGTACTATATTTTATTGATGTTAATGAATCCATAATTACACACTGTCCGAAAGTATTGCATCTTTACTATGATGATTCTAGCTATCGACCCTGTCCAAGTAGTTTTAAGACATTATATTGCATTTTTCATTTGTCTGAAATTAAATTAATCAAGCGAACTAATTTTTACATCACCTTGGTCCGCTTATTTACTTAAATAATCGTGAAATTCGATTAACGGTATCGTATTTGAGTTTTGTGATGTAGTTTTACGTTAAAATAATTTCGGAAATTCACGGGGTGATATTCGCATCAAACTATTCATTTGTTTGTTAAGATAATTGTTGTATTTTAATTTCGTTTTCCTTAACGTATACTTGCTATCCTTTTTCAATGCAATAATTTGCTAGCGTGTGCGTCCATTTTTTTTTAGATTGTACTCAAGGCTCTTGTACAATATATATATATATAGTATTGTTTGTTTTTACCCTCTTCGTTAAACCATTTTTGCTTATTTTTATCCGAATCTATAAATCCTTTAATTTTAGGTTTTACTGTGTGCTTAAAATATTTTTCCCCTTTTGAATTTAAATAATTCGAAAGTTCGCTAACTAGAATATCAGGATCAGAGTTTGAATCAATTTGCGATAATAGCATGTGTTCTAGATTTTGGATATAGCACGTTACAACCTTTCTTAAGTCGCATGTGTTCCTAGGTTTCCATTTAACATAAACAATAGGATAACTATTACTTCTTAAAACAGCGTAATTCGTGCAAATATTATCGGCGCATGATAAGAGAATTTCGTGAAATGTTAACGATAAAATTAAAAATATCCTTTAAATTGGTACGCGCAGTTTATACATAATCCACTAGGATTTCACCATTGTGTGTATAGCACGTTATCTTACCTATGTTATGGTCGTTATGTAACCGCCCATTCACAATACGAATATTGGTAGCGTTGCATATATCTAACAGGTTGCATATATCTATCAGGTTGACTCCGAATCGATTCGTAACCGGGTCACTATTCGATCGTGGGATAAGGGTTTCAATATCTGGGTCAGAAACAAAATCAATATCTCTCATGTACCTATCATTTTCGATGTAATCTGCTTTATTTTCCGTTCGGGAGTTTGTGTTCCCAGATAAAAATTCGTTTCCTTTGCATTGTTAAAAATAAACATCAAATTCAATACTTAAAATTTTCAGGTTCAATATATACAACACATAGATATACATCAAATTCGATATTAAAAAAAAAAATCTTATCTAGTTTAAGCAGATCATAACAATCAATATCATGTTGTTTTTACTAATGTGATACCTTAACGAATATTTATAATAATATATATGTAAATAACTATACCATCGCTCGAGCGCTTCGCTCTACGGTATTGTAATCGTCAGTAATAGTGAATAGGTTTGATGTAGCCTTTAAGATCTATGGTAGAGTCTTTATGTGTCCACGTTTGAGTAAGACAAATAATATAGTGATAGTTCAGACAAGATAAAAACTTACTATCGGAGTATTTAACAACCGAGTGCGTTATATTGACATGTTACAATCGGTCTTCGTGTGTGTGGGGATGTAGCTCAGTGGTAGAGCGCTCGCTTTGCATGTGATAGGCCCGGGGTTCAATCCCCCGCATCTCCAAGTTTTGTTTCGCTTCAACATTCGACATTTAATGGCATAAACAGTTTTTTCAAATATAACACACACAAAATTCACACATTTTCACGAGAAACGATATCGACCAAATTATAGTAGATTCTACGTAGATCTATAAATATTGCCATGTAAGTCACATATGAGCCGCGCTCTGAGAAAAGTGGGTTTAATGCATGTTCGTTAAATGGTGTCCCATATTAGTCTGTGAAGACCGCACAGGTTAATCAGGGACAGCACTATCCGATGTTATGGTATTTTTTGTTTCAACGAAGTCTCCACTTAGCGAAAATCCATTTTAGGCAGAAAGTGTCCCCAAGCTAATTAATATGCTTGCTGCAGTTGTAGCTGTAACATGTATGGTTGGGAACATATTTCGTCATTAATAAATGCCTCAATATGTATGTATGTCCTCCGTAATAGCCGGGTTGGTTTAAAAAAAAGAGAAGCTCATAATGAACTCCAAATATGTGTTCGAAAGTTGAACAAATATGTGTGTTGTTTACTTTCGATATAAAACAACACTATTATCAATCAAGGAAGAAAATGTACATAGTTTTCCTTGCTCAAATGTTAATGAAACATCAATTATTTTCTTTTACTATAAATTATTTAACGATATTACCCCAAAAGATTACAAATATCCTTTATGTTCACACAACCATTGTATAGTATGAAATTATTTCAAAACTCTTAAACTTAATATAGCTGAATGACACATTTTAAATACCGTTCGAAATGCGTATCATTTTGCGACGATGGTTTTGTGCGCTAGGTGCATTATTAATGCTTGAAATTACGCAACGATTTTTTAGAACAGAATGTTTTATGGCAATAGCCACGTCAGAATAAATTATAGAATGAAAACTGGCTGTCGAGAGTATGGGTTACGAAAAAGGTAAGGTCAGGTTCACCAACTTTACACGTAGAATAAAAAGAGAATATTATGTAAGTGTGATTGTGTACTTAAATTTATCCGACCAGTTAAAGAAAGGTTTACCCGTAGAATAAACAGTGAACTAAATACGGTCATCGTGGCGACAGGCGAATTCTTTCTTGCCTGAAAACACCCACGAAGAAAGTACAATGTAACAGTGAAAACAGTAATGCTTTATTTTCCAAACTCTGTGTTGTATTTATAAAATAAATTTATTCCAAACACATTGACTCGAATACGAATATTTGTTTCGGTGTATAACTCTTCGAGGTCCGACGTCCATCAAACGCCGTGCGCATTTACCGATTCACCTACAACTTCGAAGAAACGAGATCGGAATTAGAGATCAGGGTGTTGCAAACCTATTACGGAATGTGCTGAAGTAACTCAAGAAGAAAGGTTTTACTGCAAATGAGGCCATTTGTTGCCCAATAACCAGAAAAAGATGGGTAACTTACTGGTTGCCAGAACTCAAAGGTAAAATGTTAAATCACCCTTTCGATCCTAAGCTTCTTACTCGTATTTCGCATAAGAAGGTAAGCCGCGGTGCAGTCCAGGTGCTTCACACCGGGGATTAAAGGCATCTCTGTCTTATTTATGACTTAGTCCCGCGGTCGCAAGGCCACTTTTAACCCAAGGGGAAACATTTGAACACACTGTGTAAAGGACCTCCTCTAGATTATGCTACATATCAGACATGAAGGTTTTTTTAAAGGTATTCCCTATTTAGGCCAATGGAAAAAATGGTGACCCGTAGAGCAGGGCCAGTTGTGACCCCAGTAGCATTATTAAAACACATTTTGTGGAGGACCTCTAGATGATGCTATATACGTAATATGAAAGCGTGTGGATAATTGGTGTCAGATAATATGTTTAACGGTTTCCCGTATAAATGTAAATGTTAAAGTTGGTTACTCATGGAACGAGTCCAGTTAAACTCGCAGACGTAGAATTTAACAAAGTAAGTAGGGGACCCACAGATGATGCTACATACGAACTACGAAAGCCTTGGGCTTTGAGGTTCCGGACAAGACGCCATTTTAAAAGGTATTCCCCTTAATAATTTTATGTTAAACTGGTGAACCGCGAAGCGGACCTAGTTTTGACCTCAGGGGCAATATTTGAACTAACGTTGTACAGGCCCACAATAAGATGTTATATACCAAATATTAAAACTCTTGGCTATGCGGTTAAAGAAGAAAATATTGTTATACGTATTCTTTGTAAATCTCTTTTTTGGCCACGTAACATAATAAATCAACGAACCAGAACCTTTGAACAATTTTCATACAGAACCATATAAGAAACAGCCCTGTGTTGTTTCGTCAAAGTCACCCCCGCAGTTCGAGGGGAAGATGTCATTTGAAGTTGACGGACAAAACGACACTCACACAACCACGGTTGGACGACGGACATAACGGTGTGCTCAGGTGAGCTTAAAAGTTTGTTAATACATGTATTATTTAATTTATTAAATGATAGCTAACAAGACATGCTGTTTAAATACAACAGGCTACGTCAGATCAATACGCCAATAAATAAAACAAACCAAGATAAAGAAAATCTTTAATCGTAAGGGATTGGCTTGAATACACCCGGAAGACATTCTTATTGTAAACAAATTAGTGTGTGTCGACGAAACGATATCAGCACCAGGGCAGCGATGTCGCCAAGTATCATAGGGCGCCACAAACACTTTTAACGAAAGAAACAAACAACAAATTACAGAAGAGAGGTGGTGTTACTTAAACACTAATACGTTTTGACCGTGTCAGCGTAAGAAACGCTATTATATTGTGCTAATGAGCTGATTTATGAAAATGTTCTACGTGTAACTTTATTTACTGTCGGGTACCACATAGATACGGATATAAATTCGAAGGATCCGTACGAGTTTGATCTAGAAGGCCAAGATAACATGCGCCTATACTTCTTACAGTTTGTTATTCGACAATTCATCGAAAGAAAATATTATTCGTATTCTAACATGATCTTATTCTGGATTTTATTTTACTTCATATGCAATACATGTTTATTTATATTATTTGTATACTATACTCCACACATCTTGCTAAGAAAAAACATTCTCATGAACTTTACATTGACATCAATGGATCATAACAAACACACCAGGACGTCAAATTCATATATACAATTTAATGGCAAGGGTCATCGACTAAGACATAACAACTATTATGACAATTATGACGTCATACTTATTATACAAGGCAAATAACTTCTTTACAAACAGAAATACAGTTTTTGGTAGGAAAAATAACTTAGAGATCATGCGTTTGATTAATGGTTATTCTTGTGCGCGTTTAAGCATGTGCATTTTACTTAACATTTTCCTATAACTCTCTTGAACGATTTTAAGGTCTCGCCTATAGTTATCGCAGGATGACCTACACGTGATAAGCATACATAGTCTATACTTAAACCAAAGATGTGTTTATTGAACTAAGTATTGGTCACTGAATAATAAATAAATCATAACATTCATAAATTCAAATCAAATATAGATTATTTATTGTGCAATCAGGAAGTACCTCTTATCAATGCTTATTCAAGCATATCGTATTTTCGTAGCATTTATCAAAGATAAGATCTAGGGGGTAAGTTATTGACATGTCAACCACATTTCTTTGTAATTTAATGTTTTATCGTGATATGTGTAAATCAAATATTAATCATCAAACACAAAGAAAGAGTTGTTTTAATTAAAAATAAATTTCAATAACATGAACTGAACGGCTTAAAACTGTTGTTCAGTTTTNTCTATACTTAAACCAAAGATGTGTTTATTGAACTAAATATTGGTCACTGAATAATAAATAAATCATAGCAATCATAAATTCAAATCAAATATAGATTATTTATTGTGCAATCAGGAAGTACCTCTTATCAGGGCTTATTCAAGCATATCGTATTTTCGTAGCATTAATCAATGATAAGATCTAGGGGGTAAGTTATTGACATGTCAACCACATTTCTTTGTAATTAAATGTTTTATCGCGATATGTGTAAATCAAATAGAAATCATCAAACACAAAGAAAGTGTTATTTTAATTAAAAATAAGTTTCAATAACATGAACTGAACGGCTTAAAACTGTTGTTCAGTTTGAGACGTATACTTGACAAAAATTATAGTTTACGAAACAATACCGAAATGAACACGCTAATCGGTATAAATAAGATCGTTTAAACGAAATTAGTGAAAATAGCATATGAATGCAAGAAGAAAAATATGAATGTGTTGTAGTTTGCAAAGATCAAAGTGTGTTAACAAATATTGCATCGACGAAATAATAATGAAATCATGCTAAATAAAACCACCGAAGACAGGTTTTATAATTTAACACTTGATAATGGCGATTATAATTGCTAGCAGTATGCACAATCTGATTGTTTAATGCTTCCAACTTACCTCGGATTGTTTATTCACGTACTTAAGTAGACTTCATGATAGGAAAAAGGTATATGACACATGCTAGATAAGAGAAATTAAAACCCTTGACTGTGGCCAACTGGGAGGTTAGTCGTCAAGTCTATGTGTTTGGAATTTACAGGGAGAGAAGCACAGTAAGAAGTTTAACAAAATGAAGAAAGCTATCTTATTGGTAGTTGACGACAGTGATATCATTAAAGTACATAAAAATGACATCGTTAAGCGAATCAAAGATGTCAACACTCGATGCCAGGTTCTCGTCCGAAGTATTTCACATATGGATGGCATCGAGGAATATGACATATGGAAATGCGTTTTCATTACGGAAGGTGCTAAACGTACTCTGGAGACACAATGGATCGACTCTTGGATAGGAAAAATGAGTACAATAAAATCCCCGAAGTGTATCATAATAAACCTTAAGCATCCCGAAATCGGCATCACTCACGATGATGAAGCAAAACGTACTGTTAGGAAGTCTGACGTTGTGATGATTGACACGATATCCAATTATGAACAATGGTGGTCACGTGTTTCTGACCTTATATATGAAACTCCTGGTTGCCTTCAGAGATGCCGCAGAGTACAAATGTTTGAAGCGGTTTGTCTTTTGCTCAATATTCCGTTGATTATGGCATGGACATTTTCGTGTTTTCCTTTGATTTTTGCTGTATTTGATTTTAATATCACGGACATCAAAGAATATTCTCATTGGTGTGTATATATCTGTCAGACAATATTCAGTATACCTTTCCTGTATTTTGGATGGCAACTATATTCTGAAGAATACCGGGAGAGCCATGATACCCGACTAAACAAAGCTGAGGTGGTCCTTATCTTCATGATTATACCATTTTGTTTCTTCGTTTGGGGCTGCATAGGAAGTTTAATTTTACGGAAATCAAGGTTTGAAGTGATGCATGTCTTCGCACTTCCAGCCCGACTGTGGGTTGGGATTGACTTGAGCTGTATTCGGACTATGTGCGATGCAACAAAACAGTTGCCAACATATATTTACAAAAGCATAAGATTTTCCTTTTTAATCATATCAATACTATTGAATATACCTTATTTGTTACTTTTGATAACAATATGTGTTATTTTAGTTTTTGGCTTTTCTGCGCTTGGAGTATTTTTTTTATTGAGAGCAACAGAATCGATTAAACTAATCTTTGATTTGCACATAACAGGAATGTTCAGTATGATATCTTTAATAGTTGGTGTTATTCAAACAAAATACAACATCGACTACTGGCATGATGGCAATACAATGACAAACGAATGGACGATTCCCGTGTTTTGTGTTTTAATTCCACTTTATTTTATTGTATGGGTATCATTTGTAAGTCATGTTGCTGAAAATATTTTTGATTGCGAATTGGGTATTTTTTCAATGCTAGGTGAATTGTGCTAGGCATTTTGTCTTTGACCAAGTAGTAATATGGTACATTGATAAAATGCAGTTATAATTAAATAATAATTATTACATTAGACTTATAGTAAGGAGTTGTATAATGTTAGCTTTTTGTTAAATTCTGTATGCGAAGGTGTTGTTATTCAATTAAAATCTCCTCATAATGGCGAGTTTAACATATGTCCGTTTTACAAATTGTCGTCATTTCCAAAAAAAATCAAAATAAAACAGAAATAGTCAATGCAATATGAATAGCCCACGTGTTGGATATTCGCATTTTAACTGCATAAGCGCCTACATAAAAACGACCGAAATTGATTAATGTCTGATATTGAAGTATTTTTTAAACGTAAAGTACACTTCATGTATTTCTGGAACTTAAGTGTGAAGTGCATTACAATTTGTGATTGCATATTGTTTCCGTTTTGGGATTATTTCCTGTTTGCAAATTTGACGTTAATTTCGTTACCGGTAATGAACAGAACATACAATTATATAAAATATTAAACATAATAGTTTTGGCTTGTATTTTGTGCTGTAAACGTTCGAATTAAATTATACATTTTATTGTACATCATATATTGTACATCATAAGACATTCAAACATCGTATACAATGCAATCTGTTTCAAAATTATTTGTTTTGCGAAATAACTAATACAAAAACACTGTATTACTTATTTAATCAGTGTAATTTATTTTCATTATTTTAAATGTATGTAACTGTTCTCTCAATGGGCTTCGATATCACGGAATAAATACATACTTGTAATACCTTTTTTTAAGAAACCGTATTAAAATGTTAGTTTGTGTGAGTAATAGTTTATACGTACCATAACATATATAGACGCACGTATTTTATTGACATTTTTAACGTCTTTTATATGCTTATTTCGTGTTGTTATTTTTTTTATAAGTTTATCTATCGATAAAACTTACGTTTATTGCATTCTACTTGTGATCGAGTTTTTATATCAAGTGCTACGGACTGTTTTAAGATAAACTGGACCTTAAGTCAGGGATATAAAGGATTACTTTAAATATATCGACCAAACCCCAGTGCATTAATGAGAAAAGAACTCCGTGTACGTGGTATTACTTTATATCTGCAGAGACGGATCGGAGAATGAGTNATATCGCCAAAACAAGGAAAGGTACACACGAAAGTATGAATACTACGGCGATAACTATCATAACAATCGTATATTTTATTGTGTTGATGTCCAACAATTTCATCCGCATATCCTTTAGGTTATCCGTATCTGTGTTGAGTTTATTGCTTTCAGTACTTCCGGTACGGCGCAGTCCTTTTCGAGTAAACGAATTCCTGTCACTTCCGGTCCGTTTTAGTCCGCTACTGCCTTCACTGGCGGTCCTTCGGATTCCGGAAGTTGATGAGGTACCTTGTTTCGAGTCGCTTTTGCCGCTATTGCTTCTGCCCAAACGCCTGTGGTCGACGTTTCCTTCGCTTCGCGTGTGTTTTAAATTCACTGACAATTCACTGTCTCTAATCTTTGCAAGGAAATCACTCTTATTTGCCGTCTCGTCAATAATACTACGAATCGAGCAGACGCTATCAGGCCGTGCGAATGTATCGGTACTGCAAGCGCTTTCCGGGCGCGTGATGCTGTTCGACCAAGTAGAGTCGCTCCGTGCGCTCCAAGGCCGCCGAGTTGGTGTCTTACTCCTATCGCGCGGTTCTATACTGAACACTTGGTTTTCACTAGCGTCACATATAACCACGCTCCGAACCGTCATAATGCTGCCCTTAGACCGCCCGCTGGCATCAGTGAGAATGGAGTTCGGGCGACTGCACTGCGACAGAGGTCTTCCAGACAGAGGTCTGCCGCCGTTCCCGAAAAGTTCCCGCAGAGCTGAAGGCGGGCGGTCGTTATCCACGGCGGGTAAGCCTCGCGCGTCCAGCTCCAAAAGCTCTCGAAGGTCTGGAATGGATTCCGGCATCGGCGGGGGATCATCGTACGGTCCCTCGTACTCCACCACCTCAAAATCCTCCTCGTCTTCTTCCGGTATAGACGTAATCGGTAAAGGGGTGATCCCCGGATCAGACGACTCATTCTCCGCATTTGACGTCATAGTGGTCACCGTCGTCACGTTACCACTAGGCGTTCGACGTAAACCCTTCTGCGCGACGTAAAACCGGAACTGCTTGTGCTTGTAAAGCTGTCGCCCGACGAGCAGGTAACAAATGACCAACGCTAGTGTTACAGTTATGAAACCAATGCACTGTATAATACTATACGCCCACCCGTAAGATTGATAAGCTTCCGCTTTCACTGACGTACAGTCGTATCCGGTGAGCTGGATGGGCTGTCCTCGGTAGGTGGTATTGATTGGAACCTCCTCCACAGTGTAGAGTGCAATGGAGGGCCAACCTATCGCAACGCCGAATAAAACGTTCACGCCGCATATGATTCTTGCGGAGCGCTCCGATAGCTGCCGTTCGAACGGCTTGCAAATTCGCTTATAGCGGTCCATTGCGATAAAACACAACGTAAATGCCGAAGCGATCACCGCAAAATGATTAACGAACACCAAAATGCGACACGCGGGAACGTTTTCAAACAAATAAAACAGCCGCATGTCGGTGATCTCAATCGGAATTCCGAAAATGCACGCTATGAGGTCGAACACCGCCAGACAAGTAATCAAAATGGACGCTGTCGTCGTTTTTGTGAGATAGCCGTAGAAGTAAACGACCATGATGTTACCCGCTGTCCCTAAAACCATCAGAATAGCGCAGAAGACCATAGCCGGAATGAGCACGGTCGCCTTTTCGTCGTTCAGCTCCTGCCGTATAGCCTCAATGTTCGACAAATTATCCGCCATAATTTTAACGCCGTATATTAACACCGCTTACCGTCAACTAAGCACGTTTTGTTGTGACGCTACGTATCCGTTCTTGATGAGTTTATGTCATTGAATTGACCACATGTAACTGCGTGAAAATAACTTTCCATTTCTAGTTGCACCCTCACACGTTGATTAGCGTGGGTGGTTTTTATCTGTTTGTGGCTTCCGACATGAAATGTGTGACAACAACATTTGACAAATGATTCATCGTCCAAGAATATTTTCGAACGTTTAAAAGGTTAGACGATAATAGTCTTTATATTTTCATGTTGATATGTGGTATTCATAAATTTCTTTTTTTCTTCTCGCAACCGCAACGTCCTTGTTGATTTGGCCTTACCATTTGCACGCACGGTAGGACACGACTCCAGCCTGTGGAGTATAAAACACTATGTTTAAAAGCTGAATTGGCCACATCCGTGTGTTTCAAACACGATTATTTATAACTGTGGTACATATCTTGCGGCGGTATGAAATAAATTATAATATTTAAATTTATATAAAAAAGAGAAATGTATTAAATCTAAACAATCTTCATGTAGTAGGTTACAAAATACATGCAGCTAGTATGCAATATTTATTAAATGTCCTGAATTATATGAACTTTATTATTTTTTGATTGAGAAAACCGCATAACTTACGTTAAGGCCTACCTCAAGTCCATATAAATATCACGAACAATTTTTAAACTGAGAGTGAAAACATTAAAATCCAACCATCCCAGGCCGCCTCGTACAATCTTAAAGACAAAAAATAAACCAAGACACTCGGTAAAAAGTTTAATCCCCGTAAGTATACCTACATTAGTAAAAGTATTATTTCATTCAACAGCGTAAAGCCCTTTCTTTTGTTTGTGAATGGCAGTGTTTTAAGTACTTAAACTACTCGATCACTTCGGTTTGATAATAAAACTTCTATCGAACAAATTTGAAAGTATCACAATGAACGCTATGAGTGGAATTTAACAAAAGACGTTTTACTGGTTAAATGAAATGTTTCTTCAATAAACATCTACAGCCATGTCCAATGTACGGTAAATTAAAAAAAAGCGTTGTCTCAAAGCATTTTAATATTTGTATAATAATTAAAAATCAATTATTTTAATATTAATACAAATTGTAAAAAAAACAACAATATGTATACCACCGACTTGGAACGAAGTGGTTTATCTACGCAATTAATAAAACAATGTTTTAAATTTAAGTTTTCTGATTTGACCTTTGATCTCAAAATCGACACTGATCTTTCTTCAGTCAAGACTATAACTGCTGTACTAGTTCATATGAGCATAGTTTGTAACCTTGACCTTTGACCTTCAAATGGATTATACGTCCTTGTTAACACCCGATTTAGGTGATAGTAAGTCAAAGCGTTTTTTATCCTAAAAGCGGAAAAGAATCGTTTTACAAGCTCACGTGATCTTGATATTAGGTCGCGATATTATCAGACATGTTTTAATTATTCCAAATATCCAACCCCCATTTGCTCAAAATATTGCTCAGAAATCAAATGGTCTACGGACCGACCGACCGAAGGACAAATCATAGATTCTTCGATGTTGTACATAATAAGATAAGGGTTTCAAGGTTTCTTTGTCCCGAGACACAAAAAGGGAATGCTTTTATTTGTCAGTTTATAAATAACTTTACGTAGTGATTTATAACGGATGTACCATTTATAACGGATGTACTAGCTACGCCCTTGTCTGGAAAGTTGTATAGCCAAATATAAAATAACGTTTATTTTGATCCACATCTATGTCTAGACTCGGGTGTTTAAAGGACCCTTCTTAATTTGAGGGCAATCACGCCGTCGAAATGTTTTATTAAATGTATTAACACACATTATCGATACGTATTTTGAAAAGGGTTGTAGATGATTTGTTGTTTTAATGATGAACGTGTACAATGCATAATAATCACAGATCAGGCTTTCATGAAACACAATGTGTTTTAAGTTTAAATAAATACATTTAAATCATTTAAAAATCGTATCGATTACCCACAGATACGATCTATATAGCGTTCGTAAAATACACAACAAAAGGTCTAAAATAACAAAGCGACAATATGAACATATTGTCGTGCTAACAAAACCAGGGCACACAAAATATTTACTATCTGACAACTAAACTATTGTAAGTCATCGCCTACAAAAGATGTCAAAAATGTAGACTAGGGATTCTAATTATATTTGCAAACTGACATCTTTTTCAAGTAGCAAACTCGCTTAGCAATTATGACTGAATTACAAAATTCGGTTACAGATTCTTTAAGATTTAATTAGAAGGACTCTTTAAAGACAAACACAGCTAAATACACAATGACCACTTGAATAAACCGAATAAAATATTGAAATGTGCGTAATTCAAATCAAATATGGAACTTAAAATACATTTGCGAATAATAATTAAAAGACACATCGATCTATGTTCTACATAAATAATTAATTGAATTCACGTGCGGCTTGTCTGCGTTTATGTACGGGTATCAGACGAACATAAAATGTATTATATGGACGTTATTTAATCGGCATAAAAAGGAAATCACAACAGTGGCCGCTATCATTATTTCAAGTTATGCCTTCGCCCAATTATGTAACTTCCGCGCCTCTAATGACATGGTCCGGTTATGCTCGATTGGTCATTGTCGGCTCGGGTACTTATTAAATTCCCTGATGCTCTTAAGTGTACTTAAATGTTCCCCGGGTACGGAAAATATACTAAAATGTACCCGTGAGTTCTAACCAAATTGGTCGTTGTCAACGTTTTGTTCAAATTAATTTTGTTCATATTTGTGTCAATATTTTGTAAAATGGCCTCTTTATAATCGAAGCTTATACTTAACAAAGAATGTTGAGGCAGATTTTGTTCAAATAGAATTTTGGTTCGTATTCCGTAGCGCGTTTTACGACATCGGATTTTGGGCGGGAATAAAACTCGGATACAGTCTAAATTTGACGGGTACGTTTAAGTATACTTAAGAGTATCCGGGGTACATTTAAGTAGTACCCGAGCCGACAATGACCAATCGAGCACCAGTTATGTCACACCCTCGCCTACAATTCATTTCCATTATGATTTCAGCAGGTAAATTTCAGACACTAAAATACGTCTATGATGTCCCCGAATAGAACTGCTGGTAATTATTTGTAAGTAAGCAAATTATCCTGTAAGTTAAAACAACGGTGTACTATACGCTTCAAATGCATCCAAAGATATGTTAAGATTAAAGAACGAGTTATGGTCCTTTTAATATGCATTCTCTTTACCTTTTTATCTGAATCGCAATTTGCACTTAAGTGGCCATTTGGGGCTTATATAAACTCTGAATGAAGATAAGTGACTTTAAGAACCGAACACACTTTAGACTTATTGTCTATGAAATAACAAACTTGAACACAATCTATATTGTAAATGAATTTATGTGCATATGAAGTTATATGAAACATACATACCGGTAACCACTATAAATGTTCATTTCATCAAAAGATCTATCAATTAACAATACGGATTTATTTATTTTTATAATCCGTGTTATAGTTATATTATTAAACCCGGATTTGCAATGTAATGTTTCAGTTTTGATGTAAAGTGTCATTACCGCATTAATGGGGTCATGCACACGTAATTGTGCTCTGTCACTTTAATCAGTTTGATCAGTCGTTTTGGGAGAGGATTATATCTATGATCTTTATCACACTCTAAACCAGGGATTTCAGTCATATCAGGTCACTAAGTCAACATAATAACCCTGTCCCATGCTAGCTGGTTTACGAGTAATAAATACACACACATAATATAGTAACCAACAACTGCCCAACTTGATTTAGAGGTAAGGGAAGAACGCATGTAGAAGTGATTTCATTACAAATCACCACACAAATTATGTGGCTGGGATAGGGCATCGAATCCGCGATTTGTAGCACTTTATCAACTGATATCAAGGGATATCCTAGCATTTGTAGTGCTTTATCAACTGATATCCAGGGAGATCCTTGTCTTAGTAGCGCTCTATTAACTGATATCCAGGGAAATCATTGCTTTGTAGCGCTCTATCAACTGATATCCAGGGAGATTATTGCTTTGTAGCGCTCTATCAACTGATATCCAGGGAGATCCTTGCATTTGTAGTGCTTTATCAAATGATATTCAGGGATATCCTTGCATTTGTAGTGCTTAATCAACTGATATCCAGGGAGATCATTGCTTTGTAGCGCTTTATCAACTGATACCAAGGGAGATCCTTGCTTTGTAGCGCTCTATCAACTGATATCCATGTAAATCATTGCATTTGTAGTGTTTTATCAACTGATATCAAGGGATATCCTTGCATTTGTAATGCTTAATCAACTGATATCCAGGGAGATCATTGCTTTGTAGCGCTCTATCAACTGATATCCAGGGAGATCTTTGTATTTGTAGCGCTCTATCAACCGATATGCAGGGAGATCCTTGCATTTGTAGTGCTTTATCAACTGATATCCAATGAGATCCTTGCTTTGTAGCGCTTTATCAACTGATATCCAGGGAGATCCTTGCATTTGTAGTGTTCTCTCAACTCATATCCAGGGAGATACTTGGATTTGTAATGCTCTATCAAATGATATCCTGGGAGATCCTTGGATTTGAAGTGCTTTATCAACTGATATCGAGGGAGATCCTTGCTTTGTAGCGCTTTATCAACTGATATCCAGGGAGATACTTGGATTTGTAGTTCTCTATCAACTGATGTCCAGGGAGATCCTTGCATTTGTAGTGCTTTATCAACTGATATCCAGGGAGATCCTTCAATTTGTAGTGCTTTATCAACTGATATCTAGGGAGATCCTTGCATTTGCAGCACTTTATCAACTGATATCAAGGGATATCCTTGCATTTGTAGTGCTTTATCAACTGATATCCAGGGAGATCATTGCATTTGTAGTGCTTTATCAACTGATATACAGTGAGATCCTTGCATTTGTAGCGCTCTATCAACTGATATCCAGGGAGATCCTTGCTTTTGTAGCCCTCTATCAACTGATATCCAGGGATATCCTTGCATTTGTAGTGCTTTATCAACTGATATCTAGGGAGATACTTAGATTTGTAGTGCTTTATCAACTGATATACAGGGAGATCCTTGCATTTGTAGCGCTCTATAAACTGATATCCAGGGAGATCCTTGCTTTTGTAGCGCTCTATCAACTGATATCCATGGAAATCATTGCATTTGTAGTGCTTTATCAAATGATATCCAGGAATATCCTTGCATTTGTAGTGCTTGATCAACTGATATCTAGGGAGATACTTGGACTGTAGTGCTTTATCAAATGATATCCAGGGATATCCTTGCATTTGTTGCGCTTTATCAACCGATATCCAGGGAGATCCTTGCATTTGTAGCGCTTTATCAACTGATATCCAGGGATATCATTGCATTTGTAGTCCTAAATCAACTGATATCCAGGGAGATCATTGCTTTGTAGCGCTCTATCAACTGATATCCAGGGAGATCCTTGCATTTGTAGCGCTCTATCAACTGATATCCAGGGAAATCCTTGCATTTGTAGTGCTCTATCAACTGATATCCAGGGAGATCCTTGCTTTGTAGCGCTTTATCAACTGATATCGAGGCAGATACTTTGATTTGTAGTGCTCTATCAACTGATGTACAGGGCGATCCTTGCATTTGTAGTGCTTTATCAACTGATATCCAGGGAGTCCCTTGCTTTGTAGTGCTCTATCAACTGATATCGAGGCAGAGCATTGCATTTGTAGTGCTTTATCAACTGATATCTAGGGAGATCCTTGCATTTGTAGAGCTCTATCAACTGATATCCAGGGAGATCCTTGCATTTGTAGCGCTCTATCAACTGATATCCAGGCAGATCCTTGAATTTGTAGTGCTTTATCAACTGATATCCAGGGAGATCCTTGCATTTGTAGCGCTCTATCAACTGATGTCCAGGGAGATCCTTGCTTTGTAGCGCCTTATCAACTGATATCCAGGGAGATCCTTGCTTTGTTGCGCTTTTTCAACTGATATCCAGGGAGATCCTTGCATTTGTTGTGCTTTATCAACTGATATCCAGGGATATCCTTGCTTTGTAGCGCTCTATCAACTGATATCCAGGGAGATCCTTGCTTTGTAGTGCTCTATAAACTGATATCCAGGGAGATACTTGGATTTGTTGCGCTTTATCAACTGATATCAGAGAGATCCTTGCTTTGGAGTGCTTTATCAACTGATATCCAGGGAGATACTTGGATTTGTAGTGCTTTATCAACTGATGTCCAGGGAGATACTTGGATTTGTAGTGCTTTATCAACTGATATCCAGGGAGATCCTTGCTTTGTGGTGCTCTATCAACTGATATCCAGGGATATCCTTCCTTTGTAGCGCTTTATCAACTGATATCCAGGGAGATCCTTGCGTTGTAGCGCTCTATCAACTGATATTCAGGGAGATACTTGGATTTGTAGTGCTTTATCAACTGATATCCAGGGAGATACTTGGATTTGTAGTTCTTTATCAACTGATATCAAGGGAGATCCTTGCTTTGTAGCGCTTTATCAACTGATATCCAGGGAGATTCTTGGATTTGTAGTGCTTTATCAACTGATGTCCAGGGAGATACTTGGATTTGTAGTGCTTTATCAACTGATATCCAGTGAGATCCTTGTGTTGTAGCGCTCTATCAACTGATATCCAGGGAGATCATTGCATTTGTAGCGCTTTATCAACTGATATCCAGGAAGATCCTTGCATTTGTAGTGCTTTATCAATTGATATCTAAAGAGATCCTTGCATTTGTAGTGCTTTATCAACTGATATCCAGGGAGATCCTTGCATTTGTAGTGCTTTATCAACTGATATCTAGGGAAATCCTTGCATTTGTAGTGCTTTATCAACTGATATCCAGGGAGATCCTTGCATTTTTAGTGCTTTATCAACTGATATCTAGGGAGATCCTTGCATTTGTAGTGCTTTATCAACTAATGTCAAGTGAGATCCTTACATTTGTAGTGCTTTATCAACTGATATCCAGAGAGATCCTTGCTTTGTTGCGCTTTATCAACTGATATCCAGGGATATCCTTGCATTTGTAGTGCTCTATCAACTGATATCGAGGCAGATCCTTGCTTTGTAGCGCTTTATCAACTGATATCCAGGGAGATCCTTGCATTTGTAGTGCTCTATCAACTGATATCTAGAGAGATCCTTGCATTTGTAGTGCATTATCAACTGATATCCAGTGTGATCCTTGCATTTGTAGTGCTTTATCAACTGATATCTAGGGAGATCCTTGCATTTGTAGTGCTTTATCAACTGATATCTAGGGAGATCCTTGCATTTGTTGTGCTTTATCAACTGATATCCAGGGAGATCCTTGCATTTGTAGTGCTTTATCAACTGATATCTAGGGAGATCCATGCATTTGTAGTGCTTTATCAACTGATATCCAAGGAGATCCTTGCATTTGTAGTGCTTTATCAACTGATATCTAGGGAGATCCTTGCATTTGAAATGCTTTATCAACTGATGTCAAGTCAGATCCTTGCATTTGTAGTGCTTTTTCAACTGATATCCAGGGAGATCCTTGATTTGTTGCGCTTTATCAACTGATATCTAGGGAGATCCTTGCTTTGTAGTGCTTTATCAACTGATATCCAGGGAGATCATTGCATTTGTAGCGCCCTATCAACTGATATCTAGGGAGATCCTTGCATTTGTAGTGCTTTATCAACTGATATCCAGGGAGATCCTTGCATTTGTAGCGCTCTATCAACTGATATCTAGGGAGATCCTTGCTTTGTAGTTCTTTATCAACTGATATCCAGGGAGATCCTTGCATTTGTAGTGCTCTATCAACTGATACCCAGGGAGATCCTTGCTTTGTAGTGCTTTATGAACTGATATCCAGGGAGATCCATGCTTTGTTGCGCTCTATCAACTGATATCCAGGGAGATACTTGGATTTGTTGCGCTTTATCAACTGATATCCAGGGAGATCCTTGCTTTGTAGCGCTCTATCAACTGATATCGAGGAAGATCCTTGCATTTGTTGCGCTTTATCAACTGATATCCAGGTCGATCCTTGCATTTGTAGTGCTTTATCAACTGATATCCAGGGAGATCCTTGCATTTGTTGCGCTTTATCAACTGATATCCAGGGAGATCCTTGCATTTGTAGCACTTTATCAACTGATATCAAGGGGTATTCTTGCATTTGTAGTGCTTTATCAACTGATATCCAGGGAGATCCTTGCTTTGTAGCGCCTTATCAACTGATATCCAGGGAGATCCTTGCATTGTTGCGCTTTATCAACTGATATTCAGGGAGATCCTTGCTTTGTTGCGCTTTATCAACTGATATCCAGGGAGATCCTTGCATTTGAAGCACTTTATCAACTGATATCAAGGGATATCCTTGCATTTATAGCGCTTTATCAACTGATATCCAGGGAGATCCTTGCATTTGTTGCGCTTTATCAACTGATATCCAGGGAGATCCTTGCTTTGTAGCGCTCTATCAACTGATACCAAGGCAGATCCTTGCTTTGTTGTGCTTTATCAACTGATATCTAAGGATATCCTTGCATTTGTAGTGCTCTATCAACTGATATCGAGGCAGATCCTTGCTTTGTAGCGCTCTATCAACTGATATCCAGGGAGATCCTTGCATTTGTAGTGCTTTACCAACTGATTTTCATGGAAATCCTCGGATTTGTTGCGCTCTGATATACAGGGTAGTGTGAAACACTTGTTTCTGCCACAAATGTCTGTATTTGATACATTAGATCCATTTGTGTATCAGAGTTTGCCCTGGGTCCTATTTACAACGCTCCTTATGGACAACTAAGGGAAATTTCAACATTACAATTTAAAAAAGAATAAGAAACTTTTATTAAAAGGATTAATGTGTTCTCCTGTTGTAAGAAAAAAACATTTGATTTCACATACATTTTTTTCAGAATGTTTCACTCAAGTGCAAATTATGTTTAGATTTCCGTTAGAAGCTCAGTTAATACTGGTCATGGCCACAGTTTTCAGAAAATGTAAATAAAAGACACGTAAGGGACTTAAATTGTATTTGTTTTACTAGTTTATGGGTATAAGAAAAGCTTGAAAAATAATGAATGCATGTTGTTTTATCAAAGTACAAGTACTTTTGTTTTTATTAACGTTCAGATGATCGCACATTCTAACAAACAAGTAAATTAAATGTACATTTTAAACTATTTTACAAATAGCATCAAAGGAATAGAAATATCAAATAATGTTTATAGTACGTACATGGTCATGTCATATTTACAATAGCTTAAAGGATTATAAAAGCAATTATAAAAGTAAAAATAAACAAGGGGGCCAGGATGGCCCTAGATTGCCAGGCAGAGCTTATTGTGACTATTATTTGGAAAAAACACACTATCAAAATGAATGGTACATATCAAATATATGATCTAAGGTGCTTATACTTGGTCAATTTTAAATCCAGTGCATTCCATATATGTTTTTTTATCTTAATTCAAACTATGTGGGTTTCATTTCTGCATCAGTATATATTTTGGTAACTAAACCAAGAATGAACCTAATTATCAATGGGTAAAATTTAAGAGTTTTGTTTGATAATACATGTATAACAAGACTATTGCCAAGCAATGATGTTCCCTACCGGCTCCACTATTGTCAGATTTTTTTTTTATATATTTGTTGCCATAGCAACCAGAATTTTTGACGTAGGAACAAAATGAAATGACATGCATAATCTCCATATTGCAATCAGTCCATGTTTTAAGTTTCATGAAAAAATATGAAGAACTTTAAAAGTTATCGCAGGATCCAGAAAAGTGTGACAGACTGACAGACAGACAGACAGACAGACTGACTGACTGTCTGACAGACAGACAGAGCGCAAACAATAAGTCCCCTGCGGTGAAACCGGTAGGGGACAAAAAATATTAACACAACTTACTGAGTATGGTAGTTTATCAGTAGTTAATTAAATTTAAACAAATCGAAATCTGCCCAAACTATGTAAATTGCTGTATTTTGTGCTTCAAAAATTTAAGGAATAGACAGTCCTCATGCAATGAAGATTTAACCATAGCAAGAATTTAGGTGCACTTTACATGTAAAACATAACCATGTTTGCAAAAAGTTCAGCCTGCCCTTTTGACATCAATCCATGTGAAAGACAGGAAGTTATAACAGGACGTAAGGTCCTGTTACTTGTGGATTTCACAGGACCTCACCAGATTAACTGGGCCTCATAATAATGACTATTGAATTTATTGCTTGTTAACAGTTATCAATATTAGTTTTGTGGTTTAGAAATTGTTAACAGAAACATGCTGTATATTTTCAATAATTAATAGAGATTATTTGATGAACATTATAATCCATTTAACAATTAAATGTGCTTGTAAGATTCAATTTTCCAATCTGTTGTCCCTATGATATCAGCCTCGTTCTGCCAAAATCAGCCTTAACCCTTTGCATGCTGGGAAATTTGTCGTCTGCTAAAATGTTGTCTGCTGAATTTCTAAAATTAGCATTTTCTTTGATTTTTTTTCAAAGAATACTATCAGAATAGCAAATAGTTTGGATCCTGATGAGACGCCACGTTCTGTGGCGTCTCATCTGGATCCAAACTGTTTGCAAAGGCCTTCAAAATTCGGTTCCAGCACTGAAAGAGTTAATGCATGTGGGTAGCGCCATCCCAGAATAGCCTGTGCAGTCTGCACAGTCTTATCAGGGACATCACTCTCTGCCAGTACTAGATTTTCTTTTGGAAGAGACTTCATTTTCACAAAAAATCCATTAAAACGGAAAATATCGTCCCTTTAGGCAAATGCATTCAGCCCAATTTTCACAGATTGAGATTCATATTGACTAATAAATTTTTTTACGAGAATGGAGGTCCCGTAATCTTTATGATGTTATCAGACCTTCACCATTGTTATCAGATGTATCTATTAAAGGTCTGGTGTTTTTTACACAGATTGGTTGCTGTTAGAAAAAAATAATTAAACAACAATAACATTTATGTCAAGAATACTCCGTTGAATTATGAATGCAAGTATCTGGTTCAGAACAAAATCTTAAAAAGAGCTTGCTAAAGCCTCTTCAGATGAACTTTCTCCATCCCGGCACCAAACATATATTTTCGTTACATGTCTCATTAATTACAAACTACATTTTAATTTTGAAATATTCTGAAGGAAAAATGACTGAATACATGAAGTGTATTTAACCCATTTATGCCTAGTGGACTCTCCCATCCTTCTAAATTGGATCAATTTATTTCCAAAATGAGGGATGTCTAGTATATTTATTTCTATATTTAGAATTTTT
The DNA here is from genome assembly GCA_007657795.1 of Dreissena rostriformis. NCBI lineage: Eukaryota > Metazoa > Mollusca > Bivalvia > Myida > Dreissenidae > Dreissena > Dreissena rostriformis. Next base: position 63,367 of record VMBQ01001407.1, on the reverse strand, counting down.
CTTACAGAAATTCCTTTAAGCAAACAGCGCAGACCCTGATGAGACGCCGCATCATGCAGCGTCTCATCTGGAGCTATGCTGTTTTCCAAAGCCTTTTTTCTAGACGCTAGGCATAAATGGGTTAATTACAAGAGAATGACATTTCAACATTTGCTTTCTATTTAAGGATACATACACTTTTGTATTCTGTATGTTAGACAATAATTGTTCAATAAAAGTTGAAAAAATGAATATAGGAATGTTGAGAGAAATAACAACTATGAATTGCACAATAACATGCAGAGTAAACCAATAAATCCAAAGCTTAAATCTAACATATTATATTTCTTAGTTATTTTAAACACTATCTTATGAATGACCGTTATTACATACGGTATACAGGATAACACTTCATAAGATCATATGTTGATTACATGCCAATATATATATATATAAATCAAACAATGTTTTTTTTTTCAATTTGCTTCTGATGTTTGATCTCCTGCAACCTCAGCTGCTGCTGCTGCAGCTGATGATGAAAAAACCTATCCAGATTCCTCTCCTACTGATGTAGCAGATGATGATGATGATGATGATGACGCCAGAATTTTCACGCATCCACATTGTAAATGTTGGATATCATTCATTGGTTAAGCTTCTATAAACAATGATCCTGACGTTTAAGATGAAATATCAAAATTATAATGCCAAAATGTGCTTATGTCCACACTTGAAAATGGAACATACAACATGTAATTAAAATACAAATTTGTGATTTCAAACACAAAAACTGGCCCTATGTGTTCTAGTTTGTTTTACTTGTGTGCACATGTTTCACATGTTAAAAAATACAATCACACTACTCCTTGAATAAAAGTATTGTCTATCACATATCACATATCTTTGCCCATACTGCTGAGGGCAACACCTGGCTGAGTATTCACAATACATCTTAAAATGCATCTTAACATAATTCTAAAATGGTTTATTTTCTCTTGACACGAATTGCATTCAGTTCTTGTACATGTATTTAAGACTTTGCAGAACAATACAACATTTTAAAATGATAAAACAACTCAAATGTCATTTTTCAAAAGAAGAAACATACACTCACTTGATTTTAGATCGAGTTAACAATATATGAACAATATAAAACAATACATACAATTTTACACTTTTGTCATGATAATTTAATTTACTCTTAAGATGTCTTGTGAATACTACAGTGACACTGGCTATCTTGTAAGGAATAATACTCAATTCCATTAATAGTTTACTATAAAATACAGACTATCATTAACTGTATGTCTCTGAAAGATTTCTTGTTGACCGTGTTGACTTTCGAACCTTCCTTCGTCGTCTCCTTTTTTCCTTTGATATATCTGTCAATTAAATGTTAAAAATATTATTAACAAACAAATTCAAAATAAAGTCCTCATTATTATATATAAGTACATGTATAATGTTTATCTCGTCTTCACAGTAAATTGTATAGGGAATCAATATGGTATTAATAAATTATACATTATCAATTTTCAAACTTGTAACTGCATGCACTGCAAACTTGCACAGGAAAAAATGTGGGTGAAATGATGTAATTGCTATCCTGACATTAAATGCAGTTGCATTTGTTTATTTTTTTTAAGAAAGTGGTAAAGATGTGATAAATAGAATACCAAGATTACCGGTAGTGATGAACATAGAAATTTATATTGGTAATCTAAAAATAAAAAAAGTGTTTCCAGTGTTCCAAACCTCTACAGATAACCGTCTCTATATTAAACAATTACCTAGTTTTCTCTATATGAAATTGATATTAAAATGTATGTCAATTAAGTAGGATATCAATGAACAAACATGCAGTCCTTGTAATTAAAAGAATGAAAAAAAAAGTTTCATTATGATATCAAGTTGCACCTGCTGTGCAAATGCATTTTTTTGTTTAAATATCATTTAAATTGCTACAGTCATGCCCCTTTATAGGTTTTATTTACCACTCAGTTTCTCTGTTGTTCTATGGGCTCTGACAGGCAGTGTGTCATTGAGGAGCACACAAGCTAGACTTCAATGTAGACAAACCAGGTAAGCCCTACTGTTATGGTCTTGGCATTTAAACTACCCTATCAAGACTTCAACAACAAATGTAGACAAACTTGTCAATACCGTCTGGTGTGGTCTTGACATTTATTCTACCCTAGCAAGACTACAACAACAATTGTAGACAAACCAGGTAAGCCCTCCTGTTGTGGTATTGACATTTATACTATACGAGCAAGACAACAACAACTGTAGACATACCAGATAAGCCCTACTGTGGTGTTCTTGACATTTATACCACCCAGCTACAACAATGAATGAAGACAAACCCGTCACCACCTACCATTGTCCTCTTGGCCTCCCATATTGCACTGTTTCGCCCCCACACATCTACCTACCATTGTCCTCTTGGCCTCCCTTATTGCACTGTTTTCCCCCCACACATCTACCTACCATTGTCCTCTTGGCCTCCTTTATTGCACTGTTTCACCCCCACACATCTACCTACCATTGTCCTCTTGGCCTCCCTTATTGCATTGTTTCGCACTCACACATCTACCTACCATTGTCCTCTTGGCCTCCTTTATTGCACTGTTTTGCTCCCACACATCTACCTACCATTGTCCTCTTGGCCTCCCTTATTGCACTGTTTCGCTCCCACACAACTACCTACCATTGTCCTCTTGGCCTCCTTCATTGCACTGTTTTGACCCCACACATCTACCTACCATTGTCCTCTTGGCCTCCTTTATTACACTTTTTCGCTCCAACACATCTACCTACCATTGTCCTCTTGGCCTCCCTTATTGCACTGTTTCGCTCCAACACATCTACCTACCATTGTCCTCTTGGCCTCCCTTATTGCACTGTTTTGCTCCCACACATCTACCTACCATTGTCCTCTTGGCCACCTTTATTGCACTGTTTTGCCCCCACACATCTACCTACCATTGTCCTCTTGGCCTCCTTTATTGCACTGTTTTGCCCCCACACATCTTCCTACCATTGTCCTCTTGGCCTCCTTTATTGCACTGTTTTGCTCCCACACATCTACCTACCATTGTCCTCTTGGCCTCCCTTATTGAACTTTTTCGCTCCAACACATCTACCTACCATTGTCCTCTTGGCCTCCTTTATTGCACTGTTTCGCTCCAACACATCTACGGAGATCATCAAGCTCCTCGTGAAGCTGATGCATGATTCCATAGTCAAGCGTCGTTATGACGTTGCGCAACTGAAAACGTTTGAAATGCATGATTCCATAGTTGAGCATTGTTATGACATTGCGCAACTGAAAAGGTTTGAAATGGCCAAATGTTTACATGACTGTGTTTCCTTATCAAATCCAATTTTATGTTGCCAACTTCAAAATCTTAAATCTTCATTAGTAAAGATCTCTTTTATGACATTGTGTAGCTGAAAATAACATTTAAACACTGTTATTTTCCATTTCATTTTCTTTATTAAGATAATATGCTTATTCAATAATGACAACTGATAACAGATATGTATATTAACAATATCAATATATTAATATACATACCTGCTGATAATAAACATTGTATTTTGTAGTTAAGTGTTATGTTTAGTATCTGCATCAACTAAATAACAATTATGGGTGTCATAATAAAGTAACTGATAAATGGAAAAGCAAAAAAAGTTTGTTACAAAATCCAATGAAAACTAGAGCTTTGTCACAGACGTGACGAATACCTCCACATGCCGCATTGACACAGAACATGCTGAATGTTTAAAACGCACTTAGTGACCCGTGACCTAGTTTTTGACCTGGCATGACCATATTCGAACTTGACCTAGACATCATCTACATACAACTTCTGACCAAGTTTGGTGAAGATTGGATGAAAACAACTTGAGTTAGAGAGCGGACAACCAATACGGACCCACAGACCGACCAACAGACAAGCTCACTCCTATATAACCCCCTAAACTTCGTTTGTGGGGGTATAATAATTTGATAATAAATTAATTAAATAAAAGTAATTATAGAGACACATAGAAATTGTCACAGTTAAGTAAAGAATATCCCTTGAAACCACATGTATTAATATGTAGCAAGTTTTAAACTGAAAACTTGTGACACTGGGGTGGGCCTATTTTGACCTCAGGGGCATTGTTTGAAGGTAGTTTGAAGAGAACCACAAAATATTTTTACGCGTTGAATATAAAACTTTTGGGCATAGTGGTTTTTGAGGAAACAATTTTTTGAAGTTATTAAGCTACAGAAGTTTATATAAATATATATAGTTAACTCCCTTGGAATGGCCAGTTTAGGTCCTAAGATATAATTTGATGAAACTAAGTAATGGGCCAATATACAATGTTCCATACCAAGCAAATATACAATGTTCCATGCCAAATGAGAACCATGGACATTTTAGTTTCAAAGATGTATACTTTTTGCTAATAATGAGTTTAGTAACAATAATAATGTTTCAAAAAGTCTATGTTGAAAAGGGGCATAACTTTTGAAATATTAAATGAAGATGATAAAAATCCCTCATGCACAACATCACATCATACACAGACCCTAGCAAGTTTGAATGTTGTATGTTGAAAATGAAAAACTTGTACGGAAAAAATTGTGTACACAGACAGACAGATTTACAGACAGACGCCCATTGTGATTCCTGTATACCCGCTATCCTTCAACTTGGGGGCGGGGGGGGAATATAACAAACAAACAAACCTGATGTGGATCCGATTTAAAGTTGTAAAATGCCAAGAAACTGTCGATGTATTCGCAGTACAGGAAGTCATGTGTGCGATTTATGGTGCGTAGACACCAATATGTGTTGTAGACTGCATTCGAGCAGATGCAAATTGGAGGCACTGAAATGTAAAGGCATATTCATCAAGTTAAGTTAATATAGATTATCTTATCCACTTAAATGCAAGGTTAATGTACCAGGAACATGAAAGCATTTTACAATCAACTTCCTTAATAAACTGGTGAGGTCTTTCTCATACAATTTGCTTATACATTACCACTAAATGCTCAACATTCATACACTCAATTTGCATACTTACACTCAAATAAACAAGAGGGCCAAGATGGCNTACAATGCCATTTGGCGTGCATCATCCTCTTATCCATATATATACCCATACCAAGTTTCAATGAAATCCGCCAAAGCACTTCCAAGATATTGCCGGACGGACGGACGGAAGGACGGACAACGCCAAAACAATATCCCTCCCCCTTTGACGGGGGATAAAAAAAACTTTTCAAAAGTTAACTGCTGTAGGAGACCTTACACACTAAAATTAAAGGTCTGGGCTTAATGCATGTGCGTTAAGCTAATCAGGGACAAGACTTTCCGCATCAACTGAATTTTCATTAATATGAGACTTCCTTGAAAAAAAAAATCTGTAATTGCACAGACTTATCTGGGACAACACTTTACACACATGCATTAAGCCCAGTTTTCCCAGAGCGAGGCTCAAACATATACTGACATGTCCAATAGGGTGGGGTCTTCCAGTGGTCCTTGTCGTGTATGGTACACTTAAGATCACCTTGGTCACAGTCAAACCGCTTCCGTCCTGTCTTGTGTTTGTATGGGTCAATCTCCTCCGAGTCCTTTTCATCATAGTTTGTATAGTTGGGTTTGTAATTGCTGAATAATAGAAAGAGACACAGGTTTGTATAGTTTGGTTTGTAATTGCTGAATAACAGAAGGAGACACAGGTTTGTATAGTTTGGTTTGTAATTGCTGAATAATAGAAAGAGACACAGGTTTGTATAGTTTGGTTTGTTATTACTGAATAATATAAAGAGACACAGGTTTGTATAGTTGGGTTTGTAATTGCTGATTAATATAAAGAGACACAGGTTTGTATAGTTTGGTTTGTAATTGCTGAATAATATTAAGAGACTCAGGTTTGTATAGTTTGGTTTGTAATTGCTGAATTATATAAAGAGACACAGGTTTGTATAGCTTGGTTTGTAATTGCTGAATAATATAAAGAGACACAGGTTTGTATAGTTTGGTTTGAACTTGCTGAATAATAGAAAGAGACACAGGTTTGTAAAGTTGGGTTTGTAATTGCTGAATAATAGCAAGAGACACAGGTTAATAGTTTGGTTTGTAATTGCTGAATAATAGAAAAAGACACAGGTAAATTTGCACGCAGTTTTTTTGAAGGTATTTTTAAAATGTATTCTGGGGCATAATAAAATGCATAGCATTTATACAAAAATATAGCAGTGTATCAAATTGTAATATGCAATAGTACACAACTTGCACTCATGGTAAAAAAAAATCATGACAAAAGTACAAGGATGACAAAGGTAAAATGAAACTTAAAAACAATTTCGGTCTGTTTAACTTTTTGTTAGTTTGACCTTGAGCTTGGACTTTCAGTTTGACTTTTGATCCTGACCCAATAATCAAAGAGATCTATTTGTAAAACCCATCACATTTTAAACACCCAGGACTAAGGGTTTAGTAGTATGATATGGACTAGGTTTAAAAACTTATATTTTTACAACTATCTGTAAGTTTGATCTTTTGATTCCACATGATCAAATGATTCCACATGATTAACTGATTCCACATGATCAACTGATTCCACATGATCAACTGATTCCACATGATTAACCTAACAATACACTTTTGTGAACCTAAGCATTTTCCATAGTTATAACTTGGTACAGTTAGGTTAACTTATCTGACATCTTGACAGACAGACATTAATTTTGTTAATCCATCCACATTGGATTTACCAGAACTCTCAGTTCTTCAAAGTGGAGGAGGAGGGGGAAAAGCATAATGAGCCGATATAACTATTATACTTATCAGTACTTTTTTCATCTTTGGGGCAAAGGTGGGGGCCCTTCAAATGAAGAATTATATTTTTTGTTAATAAGTGTCATAACATATTAATATTCTACTTCGCTATAAGACATTTGACAAATAATTTGTTATAAAAGCTAAATAATATTACGCTCAAAATAAGTTTGATGGAAAAAGCTGGGAACATGTATAAACAAGATGTGTTTGTGAAACACTATGTCCCCTACACATGCATGCCAAATATCAAGTTGCTATCTTCAATATTGCAAAAGTTATGGCGAAATGTTAAAGTTTGTGCAAACCAACAAACAAACCAACAAACGGACAGGGCAAAAACAATATGTCCCCCAGTATAGACTGGGGGACAGAAAAAGTATTTTTTCCCAAATTTAGCCTTTTTTTGCAAATAAAGCTACCTTCTACAGTGGAATTTTAAAGTCATTATAAGGGAATGAGGCTAAATTACGGTCCCAAATATGCCATAATCACTGCTTATTGTTATGTTTTGGCAAGAATAAAAAAAACACAATTTGTATCAGCACATTTACTCAAACACATTATTCCATAAAAAAAAACACACAAAAAGAATGAAGAATACCTTAGTTCAGTTGGAAGTGTAAACCTATCCTCATCATCATCCACATTCTCCTCTTCTTCTTCCTCCTCATCCTCACAGTTGCAATCCTCCCCAGTCTCTTCCACAATGGTTCCCTCCAAGTCATCGTCCACATCTGTCGGCTCATTGTCGAAATCTTCAAACTCTTCCGAGTCATTGATGTCAAAGATGAATCCTCCTTTTTCTATTTTCTTCTTTTTGCGTAACTGAACGCGCATTTTCTGAAAAGAAAAAAGAATAATTTATATAATATAATCTACACTTTGATTGGTTGGGCACATGAACGTCACTAAAACAGGTATTTTGTAGATCTCCAAATATGGTAAAGTTTACTACGTATTCTAAGAAGATATTGTATACCAAAAGCAATAAAAAACCATTTATAGTGTTTCCTAAGATCCTTCTTTAAGTGATTAACTGCTTCACTTAATTACTTGCTGCAATACAGCCATTGCATTAGATCAAAATTTGGTTATATTCTAAGTGTAAGAGTTGTCAATTTGAGCCTGGCTCTGAGAAAACTTTACCCTTTGCATGCTGGGAAATTTGTCATCTGCTAAAATGTCGTCTGCTAAATTTCTAAAATTAGCATTTTCTTTGATTTTTTTTCCAAAGAATACTATCAGAGTAGCCAACAGTTTGGATCCTGATGAGACGCCACGTTCTGTGGCGTCTCATCTGGATCCAAACTGTTTGCAAAGGCCTTCAAAATCCGGTTCCAGCGCTCAAAGGGTTAATGCATGTGTGTCAAGTGTGGTCCGAGATTAGCCTGTGCAGTCTGCAAAGGCAAATCCGGGACAACACTTTTCAACTTACCTGGATTTTTGCTAAGAAGAGACTTCTCTTAAATGAAAAATACCATAAAAGGGGAAAGTGTTGTCCCAGATTGGCCTATGCAGACTGCACAGGCTTATCTGGGACAACAGTTTATGCACATGCATTAAGACAAGTTTTTCCAAAACATGGCTCAGTTGGAGGTAGCCCTATAGCAAGGTGTTACAGTACCTTCAGGTTTTAAAGGTGGCCCCATAGGGAGGTGTCACATAACTTTCGAGGTAGCCCCATAGGTGGGTGTTACAGTACCTTGAGGTTTTGGAGGTGGTCCCGTAGGAAGGTGTTACAGTTCCTTGAGGTTTTGGAGGTGGTCCCGTAGGAAGGTGTAACAGTTCCTTGAGGTTTTGGAGGTGGTCCCGTAGGAAGGTGTTACAGTTCCTTGAGGTTTTGGAGGTAGCCCCATAGGAAGGTGTTACAATACCTTGAGATTTTGGAGGTAGTCCCGTAGGAAGGTGTTACAGTACCTTGAGGTTGCGCAGCCTCTTTCTGGTCTCCTCTATCATCTCATCCAGCTGTTGTTTGTTCTTCTCCCATTCCTGGGGGTCTGTAATGAGCTCTCGGTCGCAGGTGAACGTGTTGTTGGGCAGGTACCGACACCGCTGACGATTGGCTTGAAGCTGGTATTCTGTAAGTAATTGTTTGACATTTGAGTCTGGTTTTGAGAAAACTCGGCATAATGCATGTCGGTAAAGTGTGGTCCCAGATTAGCCTGTGCAAATCACAGACTAATCAGGGACTACACATTCCGCTAAGACTGGATTTTTCTTACGAAGAGACTTCCTTTAAACTAAAAATTCCATAAGCGCAAAGTGTTGTCCCTGATTAGCCTGAGATGAGATGATAACCATACATTCTCAATAAGTCAGAAAGCAGTTATTATTTAATAAATAATGGGTTTCAATTGCATCTTGACAATATCTAAATAAAACTCTTTCACCAGGCAATTATACTAAACCTTCATTGAATGAAACAGTTTTGATTCTGTTCTTGCATTTTATTCACAATATCTTTAGTGGTGAAAGATTCTTTAACATTTAATTCTTTAAGGTTACAAAGCATAGTTCTACACTGATTAAGAACTGGTTACAATGGAATATCCAATGAAATTGTTAATATAGCCATACTATCACCATATAGAAACCTTTAAATGCAACATGCCTTAAGAAATAACACAATTACTGCGCTCACCAATCATTCCTTTTCTAAGCAGCATTTGCTCCTCTGCGTTTGATCGCCTGTTTCTACCGCCTCTTCTTAATTGACCTATTTAATGTAATAATACATTCAATAACCATCCAATAAAGTGTCAGATTCATTTTTTGTTCAGCTTACATACTGATTGCACATAGTTCTTTTTTCCGTTATTTCAACTAACAATAGTCACTTTTATACAGATATTTACAAGTGCAATATTATTCAATGGTAGCAGGTCATATTGACCAAGATTATGAGGCAAAAATGTGGATCATTACAAATACATTTGAAAATACATGTACATGTATGGGTGTCAATTTTTGCCAACTCATTCATTTTTGACAAATAAGCATTTACAAAAATTTGAATGCCAACATTTTGTAAGTATTTGAGAACAAAATATGTAATTGCGGGTTTGTTTTCTTTTTATTCTATTGCCAAAACAGTACTTTTTAGTACTTGTTCTGACTTAAAAGAAAACTTATATAAAATTATATATCCAATAATTTTGTTGATAAAAAAACAACAACATTTTCTCAAATTGTATCTTGATAATAAGTAAGTTTACTTGCCTTTCCCTTTATTTCTTTTGCTACAATCACAGATTGGGCTCCTCTTGTTTCTTGTGTACAATTCTTGTGCACGTGGAACATATCTTCCATAAGGAAGACTATCAGGTAGATATTCATTTTCTGTCATGGTTCTGTTATAATTCTTGCACTTTTGTGCTCTTTTTCGACCTTTGTGGTCTTTAAGACACACAAATCTCTGAAAAAGTACAGGAGACAAGCTTTACCAACATGCATAAGTATCACCAGTTCAAAGAGAAATTCCCTCAATTTAATATGGAACTTTAAATATAGATTATGTTTTTAAGCAAATATTGGGTTAACCAAATATACATGTGTACAATTGCTTTATAACAGGAATTACAATGACAACATTACTTAATATAAAAACTACATTCAATATACTATGGATTCATTTAATTATGTTGATATGAAATTTTGTGGATTCCAAAAAACCAGCATTTTAATTGGATCATTAATTCATAGATTTGTAAATAATCTTAAATAAGACTTAAGACATAAATTTGTCGAACATTTGATTTCATGATAGGATGGACCCATGAAAATCAACACAAATTATTGTCAGAAAATTTTTATTGGTATAAAAAAAAACAAGCAATTAACCTAACAACAAGATGTGTTTGTGAAACACTATGTCCTCTTTTGAGCGATTTTGACCCACATATTTGACCTTTGACCTTGAAGGATGACCTTGACCTTTCACCACTCAAAATGTGCAGCTCCATATGATACAAATGCACGCCAAATGTGAAGTTGCTATCTTCAATATTGCAAAAGTTATGGCCAATGTTAAAGTTTGACGCAAACAAACCAACAAACCAACAAACAGACAGGGCAAAAACAATATGTCCCCCAGGATAGACTGGGGGACATAATAATCCATAACTTAAAAATATACCAAAATGTGTGAAATTTTTCCGTATTAAGTTTCTACCTGTCCAAGTTTACAAGGTTCTTGATTGTTTGGATCAGCACAAATTTTCAGAGTTTTCCTAAGTTTCGGTTCAACGAACGATATGAGTTGTTCCCCCTGTTCTTTCAACAGTTGGTCGTCTTTTTCCCGGTTCACATCTCGGATTATCTTCATGGTAACTTTGCTGAAAAATGTCACAGAATTGTTTGAGCAAACATGTTATGATAAGTAACGACTAGATTTTGTCCTTGAAATAATATATATTTATTGGTCTGCATGTTACGGAAATGAAGGCCATAAAAGGATATGATAAATAAAATTGCAGTTATAACATAATGTCTGGGCCCCCGATAAGGAATTACACTTTCTGTTGTTACAATCAGAAATACCATACTTGTGTTTAATATTTTTTTTCAGATATAATTTTCATCTAAAGCTTGAGAGAATTTACAATAAAATCTAAGTTGCTATTTTAAACAAGGGGGCTTACGCTCATTCTGTAAAAACAAAAGCATACAAATAAAGGAATTTTGGCAAGAGTATTTACCCATTTATGCCTAGCGTCTACAAAAAAGGCTTAGGCAAACAGCGTAGACCCAGATGAGACGACAGGGTCTGCGCTGTTTGCTTAAAGAAATTTTTCTGTAAGAAATATTCTAAATATAGAAATAAATATACTTGACATCTCTAATTTTGGAAATAAATTGATCCAATTTAGAAGGATGGGAGAGTCCACTCGGCATAAATGGGTTAAACTTATACTTATTCACCCTCACCCTCTCTCTATAAGCATGGAATTCCTCCAGGGTCGCCGAGGGTACACAAAGTCCCCTCGCACACTGAAAATAAGCACAAATGTGTCTTGTTCTAAGAAAACTGGGCAAAATGCATGTGCGTAAAGTGTCAGATGAATATTTTGTGTAAAAAAAAAAGAAAAACAAGAGCTACGCATAGCGGGTGCCAACGCTCGGCTGTGGGTAGTTGGATTTTGTTTTTTTGACCTTTGACCTTGAAGGTCATCATTGACCTTGACCTTATCACCACTCAAAATGTGCAGGTCGATGAAATACACATGAAAAAAAAAGTTTTTTGAATTAGACCTTGAAGGATGACCTTGATCTTTCACCACTCAAAATGTGCAGCTCAATGAGATACACATGCATGCCAAATATCAAGTTGCTATCTTCAATATTGCAAAAGTTAAGGCCAATGTTAAAGTTTTCGGACATGTCATACACTTATTCTCCTGTTAATTATACTCAGTTATATTCCTGTTATACTCACTTATTTTCATGTCATACACTTAATCTCCTGTTAATTATACTCAGTTATATTCCTGTTTTACTCACTTATTCTCATGTTATCTACTCATTCTCCTGTCATACCTACTTATTCTTCTGTTATACTCACTTACTCTCCTGTCATAATCACCTATTCTCCTGTTGTACTCACTTATTCTCCTGTTAGACTCACTTATTCTCCTGTTATACTCACTTATTCTCCTGATATACTCACTTATTCTTATGTTATACTAACTTATTCTCCTGTTATACTCACTTATTCTCCTGTTATACTCACTTATTCTCCTGTTATACTCACTTATTCTCATTCTTGTGGTGCTTGATCAGGGTCAGCAGTGACCTCCCGTCCATGTGGTCCGGGATCGCCAGGCCGGCCATGTCCAGTATGGTGGGGGCGATGTCAACGTTACCAGCAATGTTGGGAATCCTGAGCAAGAAAAAAAATTAACCCATTTATGCCTAGGGGACTATCCGTTCCTTCTAAATTGGATCAATTTATTTCCAAAATTAGGGATGTCTAGTATATTTATTTCTATATTTAGAATATTTTTGTACAGAAATTTCTTTTAAGCAAACAGGGCAGACCCTGATAAGGCGCCGCATCATGCAGCCTCTCATCTGGGTCTACGCTGTTTGTCAATGCCTTATTTTCTAGACGCTAGGCATAAATGGATTTAAAAGTATTTTCCATGCTCTGGGAAAACAGGGCTTAATGTATGTGCGTAAAGTGCCATCCCAGATTAGCCTGTGCAGTCTGCACAGGCTAATCAGAGATGACACTTTCCGCTCAGAAAAAGAGACTTCTTTTGAAGAAAAATTCCATAATTTTGGAGAATGTCGTCCCTGATAAACGTGTGTAGACTGAACATGCTTATCTTGGACGGCACTTTATGCACATGCACAAAGTTCCTTTTTTCCCAGAGCACGGCTCATATTGAACCCTTTGCATGCTGGGAAATTTGTCATCTGCTAATATGTCGTCTGCTGAATTTCTAAAATTAGCATTTCTTTCGATTTTGTTCAAAGAATACTATCAGAATAGCAAACAGTTTGGATCCTGATGAGACCCAAACTGTTTGCAAAGGCCTTTAAAATTCGGTTCCAGCGCTATAAGGGTTAAAATATGCCCATCATACTGAGTGTCTATTATCATCATTGCATCATATTCTGGAAAGTGCTTTATGCATTCCACTGGTCACTGATAAATAATAAATCTGGACTTAAGTGCAAAAATCTTTCTCGTACATTAACCTATTACAACTGTTGAATACTAGTTGAACTCCATTTCATATCAATAGTGGTATTGAATACCTACTTAGTGTCCCTAAGTACTCCCGGGCCCCTGATAAAAAGGGGCACTCTGACGTCGAAGTCATATGGCAGTGCTTTCCCCTTAAGGATTCCAAACTGACCGAGGTGGTACCCGTGATCGGACGTGTAGATTATGTACGTATTGTCCAGCTCATTCAGCAAACGTAGCTGGTAGTATAACTGGAAAACGAGTTTGATGATTTGAAATATGTGACACATAGATGGTAGTATATCTAAATACTGTTGAGTTTTAAGTGGCATATATGACACATACAAGCTGGTAGTAAACCTGAAAAATGTGGAGTTTTATTTGAAAGGTTAAAGGTCGTGTTTATAGTCTGCTTTGATGACTAGTGCATAGCCTGCCAACTTTCACATTTATCCCCTGATCACTGGGATAATAAGTCGTCTGTTAACACTCGTCGCAGTATGCAGCCATGGCACATAGGCTTATTTCCCTTGCAGGTACCCATTTACCCTGAGTGGAGAGGAGCAAGCTTGAAATTTGTGTCGCGTTCTGAGAAAACTGGGCAAAATGCATGTGCGTAAAGTGTCATCCCAGATTAGCCTGTGCAGTCGGCACAGGTTAATCAGGGACGGCACTTTCCGCCTAAATTGGATTTTTGCGAAGAAGAGACTTCATTAAAACGAAAAATGTCATAAAAGCGTAAAGTGTCGTCCCTGATTAGCCTGTGCGGACTGCACAGGCTAATCTGGGACGACACTTGACGCACATGCATTATGCCCAGTTTTCTCAGAACACGACACATTTATTCTTTGATCAGAAATATCCAGTACTCAGGGTGGGATTCGAATCATCAGGGACATTTTGATTCCTAGACCAGCATCCTACCACTAGACCACTGTTCCCACATGTGGTGGTATAATACTGAGTTTTATGTGACATGTGTGACACATAGCTATTAGTATACCTGAGGAATGTGGAGTTTGATGTGGTACTATACAGAATAAATACTGAGTTTTATGTGACATGTGTGACACATAGCTAGTAGCATACCTGAGGAATGTGGAGTTTGATGTGGTACTATACAGAATAAATACTGAGTTTTATGTGACATGTGTGACACATAGCTAGTAGTATACCTGCCAAATGTGCAGTTTTATGTGTTACTATACAGAATAAATACTGAGTTTCATGGAATACAAAGCTGGTTGTATACCTGAAAAAAAAAGTTTCATCTGCCACAAATTCAAAAAAGCATAATTTTTTCATTTTTTTTGCTAAAACAAGATTCACACCTTTTCTATGCTTCTTTAAAATGCTTTCAAATGCTTAGCATTCTTGCAGAATGCAGCTTAACTTAGCAAGCAAAGTTACGTGTGACGCATAAAATGCAACAATAGGATGGGTCATAAATGATTTTTTATGATATAAGCTTAAAGGTATAATAACGCAATTTACCTTCTCCATAAGGCTGTCGACAGACTGCAGTGTCTGTAAACGTTTCCGCTGAAGAAGGTCGGTGAACGCCATCTCAATGGGCTCCATGGGTTTGATCTCCTTCAGGAGCCACTGCTTGTCAGAGTTGTTCATGTAGTTCCAGCTCGGAGTCCTGTAGGTCAGGAAGTATAACATATAGTAGGTCAGAGAGTATAACATATAGTAAGTCAGAGAGTATAACATATAGTAGGTCAGATAGTATAACATATAGAAGGTCAGAGAGTATAACATATAGTAGGTCAGAGAGTATAACATATAGTAGGTCAGATAGTATAACATATAGTAGGTCAGAGAGTATAACATATAGTAGGTCAGAGAGTATAACATATAGTAGGTCAGAGAGTATAACATACAGTATGTCAGAGAGTATAACATATAGTAGGTCAGAGAGTATAACATATAGTAGGACAGAAAGTATAACATATAGTAGGTCAGAGAGTAAAACAAATAGTAGGTCAGAAAGTATAACATACACATATTGGGTCAGAGAGTTTATGGGAGTCCTGTAGGTCAGAGAGTATAACATACCAGCCTCACTCTGGGAAAACAGGGCTTAATACATTTGCGTAAAGTGTCGTCCAAGATTAGGTACAACACTATAATTTATGCTTTTATGGTATTTTACGTTTAAAGGAAGTCTCTGCTTATCAAAAATGCAGTTAAGGCGCAAAGTGTTGTTTTATTAGCCTGTGAGGCTTGTTTGCATTAAACCCCATTTTCCCAGAGAAAGGCTCATACAAGGTAAGAGGTTTTAATATTTATTGCCATAAAGAAAAAAACAAACTTGGTATAAAGGCAAACGAAAAACAGGTCACAGGGAATACCATATAAGAATGAGGGCAACGAGAAAAAGGTAAGTGACATTAAGATGAACAGGGATTATTACATGTGTGGTTTGTATCCCAAACACTGATATTGTAACTTTGTATTCAACTTCCCCTGCTGGTTCATAAAATACGATGTCACACAATCAACGCATGCAATACAATGCAATCGGCACATCTCAACCATTAAATGTGTCGTGTTCTGAGAAAACTGGGCAAAATGCATGTGCGTAAATTGTCATCCCAGATTAGCCTGTGAAGTACGCACAGGCTAACCAGGGACGAGAATTTCCGCTTTTATGGAATTTTTCGTTAAAATGAAGTCTCTTCTAAGCAAAAAATCCCATTGGGGCGGAAAGTGTCGTCCCTGATTAGCCTGTGCGGACTGCACAGGCTAATCTGGGACGACACTTTACGCACAAGCATTATAACCAGTTTTCTCAGAACACTACACAAATATTCCTATATATAATAATTATTTTTATACCTTCTTATTATGAAAGATACAAATATGTACATGCCAACATGAGATCATTATGATGTGAACATTATTGATGCCATTCAAAATTTCCAGCTGTTTAAAACAGACGCGGATGTCAAATTGTGAGATACAGAATTCATGCAAGGTCAGAGCAGTTAGATTATAGGGGCAGACATGGTTAAAGGGTACAAAATATATATTTAAGGTCTAATGGCATAACAAATATGAAAGTTTATAAGGTCAGAGAATATAACAAAATTATCATTATAATTAGGTCACTCGTCAGGGGGTTTAACAAGGTCATAGATCACACCAAAGTTTAAAATCAAGTTGTAAAATTGACAAAATATCAAATACAACCTACATGAAACATGCATAGTGGATGATTACCTCACCTATGTTGGGTATTGTTTTCAAACATATGTTGGTACTGTGGGGCAGCGTCTTCTGTACCATGTGGTGCAGGGACACTTAGCATCATCATCACCGGTCTACAATGGAATTGTATTGCGTTCTGAGAAAATGGGGTTAAATGTATGTGCATAAAGTGTCGTCCCAGATTAGCCTGTGCAGTCCGCCTTTCTGCCTTAACTGGATTTTCTTCAAGAACAGTCTTCCTTCAAACGAAAAATACAATATAAGCGTAAAGTGAAGTCACTCATTAGCCTGTGCGGTCTGCGGACAGAGAGAGGCTCTATTGTATATAGGTGAAATAAATGTACATTAAACATGGAAAGTCAAGTTTCTGAAATAAAACTTATCATAAAAATATAAACATTAAAATAATACAGGCATGTCAACCTGCTTTATTGTTAAAAATTAAAAATAATAAGTTTAATTTCCTCTGTGGACCTTCCCCCGTTCTATACGTTTTATTGTCCTCGTCAATAGGTATGTGGGGGTCGAGGGCATCCCCCTCCACACCGTACATCATCAGTATATATAATATATCATAACTAGAAATGGCGCGGCAGAGGCCGACGCGTATCCCCACACCAAATGTTTGACCTAGGTGTGCCCCAGGGTTGGTAATGGGGCCATGCATAGTTGAGATTGACCGTATTGTCATAAGGAAGTTCAGTATCAATTAGAAGTGAATTGGTGTAGAAATGAAGAAGTTATAGTAAAGGCAATTTTGGGTGGGTGTGACCTATTTGGGCAGGGTGCCCCAGGGTTGGTAATGGGGCCATGCATAGTTGAGATTGACCGTATTGTCATAAGAGAAGTTCAGTATCAATTTGAAGTGAATCCGTGTAGAAATGAAAAAATTATAGTAAATGGAAATTTTTGGTGGGTGTGGCCTATGTGGGCGGGGCGCCCCAGGGTTGGGAATGGGGCCATGCATGGTTGAGATTGACCGTATTGTCATAAGAGAGGTCCAGTATCAATTTGAAGTGAATCGGTGTAGAAATAAAGAAGTAAATGTAAAATAACCTAAAAAAATGAGTGATAATTTCTGACGCGGCCCCACCCCAACCCCTATAACTTTTGACCCAGGGGTCAGATCAAAATTCCAAATAGTGCAGGGTCGCACATATGCTCATAGCTACCATGTGTGTAAGTTTCAAGGTTCTAGTGCTAATAGTGTAGGAGGAGATA
>VMBQ01001407.1:24203-41759 GCA_007657795.1 Dreissena rostriformis | reverse complement strand
GGTCATGAGCAATGTCCCTATGAAGTTTCATGATCCCAGGCCTAAGCGTTCTTGAGTTATCATCCGGAAACCATTTTCCTTTTTCCAGTCACTGTGACCTTGACCTGTGACCTTGACCTTTGACCTAGTGACCTCAAAATTAATAGGGGTCATCTACCAGTCATGACCAATGTCCCTATGAAGTTTCATGATCCCAGGCGTAAGCGTTCTTGAGTTATCATCCGGAAATCATTTTCCTATTTCCAGTCAACCATTTTACTGCTTCAGGTCACTGTGACCTTGACCTTTGACCTAGTGACCTGAAAATCAATAGGGGTCATCTGCCGGTAATGACCAATGTCCCTATGAAGTTTCATGATCCCAGGCGTAAGCGTTCTTGAGTTATCATCTGGAAACCATTTTCCTATTTCCAGTCACTATGACACTGACTTGTGACCTTTGACCTAGTGACCTCAAAATCAATAGGGGTCATCTGCCAGTCATGATCAATGTACCTATGAAGTTTCATGATCCTAGGCCTAAGCGTTCTTGAGTTATCATCCGGAAACCATCTGGTGGACGGACAGACGGACCGACATGTGCAAAGCAATATACCCCCTCTTCTTCGAAGGGGGGCATAATAAGCAGAGTGTTTTGTTAACAAAGCTACATGACAAGGAATCGAAGGCCTTTTCAAAATCAATTAGAAGGAGAAGACCGGGAATATTATTTTCCTCAGTCAAATTAAAACTTATAACAAAGGGACCATTAGTTGTGAATGGTTCATAAATATTGAAGAAGTGTAAATGACACAGATTCATCCCACTGCACATGGTTGTGCACAAATATTTTCAAACAAAGAGCAAGTCACTATCATTAAATGTCATAATACATGTGGTGTTTCACACAACAAGCTGTCTGCAAAATGTGAGCATTTGTAAGAAGGTTTCTTAAACATTGCATAAAAAAATAGAACAGTCATTGAAGACGACAAATAGCCCAGCCATGACTCATTTCAAGAAGGTGGTAAAGTTTAGTTTTAACAAAATTCATCTCAGAATTTTGACGTTGTGCAACATTGATCATACACTAAGACGACAACTAATGTGTTTGTGAAACACTATGTCCCCTTTTGAGCGATTTTGACCCATATATTTGACCTTTGACCTTGTAGGATTTGTGCAAACAAACCAACAAACAAACCAACAAACAGACAGGGCAAAAACAATATGTCCCCCAGTATAGACTGGTGGACATAAAAAGCTTCATGTTAATTTATTGAAGCAATTGCCTTAGTTCATCGGCACACTATGCAGCAAATAGTGTGACAAACAAAAAGATAACTACATATTACAAAATAGGACATTAACCAGTTATTCCCTATGTTTCAACCTTGTTTTTCAATATCAAATATAACAGTTTAACATTTCATCCTCATATTCACCCTCAAAATAACACCAATTACTTGTCTGAAAAATACTTCCAATAGTTTAACATTTCACCCTCATTTTTACACTCACAATTTCAGAACTTACTTGTCTGAAAAATACTGTTTGCTCTGCTTCAAGAACGTGACACTGTCGTTGGCGATGAGGTCCGTGAAATAGTCGCGGTAGTAATTGTCATCATGCTTCACCTTCTGGCCATTGAAGTTCAGCGTGTAATTATAGAAACGGGAGTTTTTCACCAAACCAACCCACTCTCTCCAGCCAGGGGGTATGTAGGTGCCGTTGTACTCATTGAGGTACTTGCCGAAGAACCCTGCAATATCAATCGTACAGTTATGTTGAGCCTCGTTCTGGGAAAACTGGATTTAACCCTTTGCATGCTGGGAAATTTGTCGTCTGCTAAAATGTTGTCTGCTGAATTTCTTAAATTAGCATTTTGTTATATTTTTTTTCTAAGACCACTATCAGAATAGCAAACAGTTTGGATCCTGATGAGACGCCACGTTCTGTGGCGTCTCATCTGGATCCAAACTGTTTGCAAAGGCCTTCAAAATCCGGTTCCAGCGCTCAAAGGGTTAATGCATGTGTGATAAGTCATACCAAATTAGCCTGTGCTAATCAGGGACGACATTTTCCGCCTCAACTGGATTTTTGTTTATAAGGGACTTCCTTTATATGAAAAATTTCATAAAAGTTCAAAGTGGAATCCTTGATTAGCCAATATAAATTCACTAGTGAATTAAATGTATTTTTTTTTAAATATTACCCAATTGTTAGGGTA
Organism: Dreissena rostriformis; assembly: GCA_007657795.1. Taxonomy (NCBI): domain Eukaryota; kingdom Metazoa; phylum Mollusca; class Bivalvia; order Myida; family Dreissenidae; genus Dreissena; species Dreissena rostriformis. The sequence continues at coordinate 39,551 of VMBQ01001407.1, read as the reverse complement.
TTTTGCCATAAACCACTCAAAAGCAAAAAATATTTGTGTCTAATGCAAATACTAAATAACGCAATTACCTGTGCGATACCCAGCATCACTCAGGTACTTTGCAAACGTCCGCGGTTCATGGATTTTCTGCCATTCAGTCCCTGAACAGTTGTCATTGTTTGTATACACATGGTGGTTGTGGGGATAGAGACCTGGAACAAGAATGTACAGAAAAGCATGCTGAAATAATCAGTAATACCAGATTTTTATAAAACTAGAAATGTGCCCATAGGACATAAATGACCACACTTATCATGGGCTGGCCACAATGATATACATGTATTAACCCTTTGCATGCTGGGAAATTTGTCGTCTGCTAAAATGTTATCTGCTAAATTTCTAAAATTAGCATTTTCTTCGATTTTTTTTCAAAGAATACTATGAGAATAGCAAACAGTTTGGATCCTGATGAGACGCCACGTTCTGTGGCGTCTCATCTGGATCCAAACTGTTTGCAAAGGCCTTCAAAATCCGGTTCCCGCACTGAAAGAGTTAAATGTTCATTGCAAGTGATTGTTATTTCACAATCAAACTAGATATTTTCTTATACTGGACAAAAAACAAAGATCTTGAATTTACATAAATAAGTTTAAATTCAGCTGATTTCACCAGAAATTTTCTTATGTAATAGATTTGATTAGGTTTTACGATGACAAAATAGTAGCCACTTGAAATTTCTTTGAGTTATGGGATGACATCAAATTACTCAAAGATGTTTTACCTTTACTGCTCAAATACATATTTTGACGCATATTTAGTCTGATAGAAATTCTAATTAAAGAAAGACTTTTCTTAATAGATTCAAGTTTTAAAGGCTTCATTTTCAACACTAAGATACTGATGAGCAGCAAACAGCATAAAACCTGAAAACACTGCAAGTTACTCGCAGGCTGTTCTGGTTTTATGCTGTTTGCATGTAGCCATTTTCACTTTGCTTCTTAGCGGGAAAGTGTTAAACAAAATTGAGTTATTTGATGTACATGTATGCTATATGCAAACAGCATAAAAAAGCATAAAGAGTAACAGCATAAAGAGTAACTCGGCACTATTCAGGTTTTATGATATAGGCTGCTCATCAGTACCTTAGGGTTGGCAATGAAGCCTTTCACATTTGAATCTGGTCAGAAAGGTCAAAATTTAATTTAATTGGATTTTCTAAGGGACTACAGATGCATCAAAGTGCGCATTTGAGCAGTAAAGGGTTAACCCTTTGCATGCTGGGAAATTTGTCATCTGCTAAAATGTCGTCTGCTGAATTTCTTAGATCATAATTTTCTTCACTTTTTTTCAGAGACCACTATCAGAATAGCAAACAGTTTGGATCCTGATGAGACGCCACGTTCTGTGGCATCTCATCTGGATCCAAACTGTTTGCAAAGGCCTTTAAAATCCAGTTCCAGCGCTCAAAGGGTTAAACAACTTTCAGTAATTTCATGTAATCCTCCAACTTATGGATTATGTCATGGATTGTATGGGGATTTACAACGACAAAATAGTAGCCACTTGAAATTTCTTAATAGATTCAAGTTTGTAAGGCTTCATTTCAAACCCAACTCTTAGTATCCAATATCCCAGTCTCTGATACCTGTGAACAGGGTACTCCTAGATGGACAACACATGGGGGTGGAGACGAAGGAGTTGTTGAACTGGATGCCTTCATGTCCCATGATCTTCATTGTCTTGGTCATCGTGGACATCGAGCCTGCACACAATATACAGGAATACTATTGAAATATAAAAAGGTTTGGAGCTCCATATGTCATATGTCCAATGTCACAGAGTTTGTAACAGTGTCTAGCCCTTTGCATGCTGGGAAATTTGTCGTCTGCTAAAATGTTGTCTGCTAAATTTCTAAAATTAGCATTTTCTTTGATTTTTTTTCTTAGAATACTATCAGAATAGCAAACAGTTTGGATCCTGATGAGACGCCACGTTCTGTGGCGTCTCATCTGGATCCAAACTGTTTGCAAAGGCCTTCAAAATCCGGTTCCAGCGCTCAAAGGGCTAGGTCATCATGGACTTTGACCCTGCAGACAACATACTACAGGAAAACAATGTGAGCCTCGCTCTGGAAAAACAAGGCTTAATGCATGTGCGTTAAGTGTCATCTCAGATTAGCCTGTGAAGTCCACACAGGCTTATCAGGGACGACACTTTCCGCTTATATATGGACTTTTATGGTATTATTCGTTTGAAGGAAGTCTCTCCTTAGCGAAAATTAGTTTAAGCGGAAAGTGTCGTCCCTGATTAGCCTGTAAGAACTGCACAGACTCATCTGGGAATACACTTTACATGTGTACGCACATGCATTTAACCCTGTTTTCACAGAGCAAGGCTCATTTACATTTATTTCACAGAGCCAGGCTCATTTACATATAAACAGGTTTGGAGCTCCATAAAACAGGTTTGAACACCCAATGCTTAGCATTGATCATTGATAGAATTCCAGCCAAGCTTTTTTGCCTGATCAGTTAATGACATCAAATATTTGTCCAATTGTGTGTTCCTCTATACTTTATAATTGTTCTATATAATAGTACTTAACTCTTTGAATTCAATTGTATTTCTCTGAAGAATTTTTTGTACACTACAAAGTTTAGTATAAAGCAATAACTTTGCAAAAGCTTTGCGGCTGTTTGGTGTATTAACCCAACAAGAGGCCATGATGGCCCTGAAGCCCTCACCAGAGTTCTCGGTACAAGGTATACCACAAGAGGCCATGATGGTCCTGAAGCACTCACCAGAGTTCTCGATACAAGGTATACCAAATGTCATAGACGTGACCTTGCGACCTACTTTCTTTATCACACATGACCCAGATATTGTCATTGATAGTGTCAAGATAAACATTCTGACCTTTTTTTTTTATCAAATTGGAGAATAAAATTATGTGGCTCCTAGAGTTTTCATATGGGTTTTTAAAGATTTGACCAGTAGACCTAAGTTTTGAACACAGGTGACCCAAAATCAAACTTGGCATTTATATTGCCAAGGTACACATTCTGAGAAAATTTCATAAAGATTAAGTAATTTAGAGTGGTAACAAGGTTTTTCATAAGATTTGACCTAGTGACCTTGTTTTGCACAGCCTAGATAGTGTTAAGATAAACATTACGACAATCTTTCATCAATATTGAGTCATAATTGTGGCCTCTAAAGCTCTAACAAAGTTTTTCTAAGATTTGACCTGGTGACCTAATTTTTAACTCACATGACGCAGGTTTGAAAACAGCATTGATATTGTAAAGATAACATTCTGACCAATTTTCTTGAGTCATAAATGTGGCTTCTAGAGTGGTAACAATATTTTTCTAAGATTTGACATATTGACCAAGTTTTTGAACGCACGTGACCCAGATTACAACTTGACACTCTGACCAAGTTTCATAAAGATTTCAATGGAAAATGTGGCCTTTTGATGGTTAAAATTTAACAGTTGATGAAAAATGACACACAGCACAGAATGCAGACGATGGACGTAGAGTGACCTCAACAGCTCACCATGAGCACTTCACACTCAGGTGAGCGTCTTCAGCAACTTAGTCATGAAGATTGCAGACGGAAAGGTGCATTGATGTGAAAACCAGTACACATTTGCAATACTCAAAGCCTCACATGTATGTAAAGAAGGGACAAAATTGTTACAAAACCAGGTTTTTAATTTAAAAAAAAATCTGATAAAGGGAGACAACTGCAACTCAAAATGTGCATTGCTACTGATTGTTTATCACAATTACCCCCCTTGTTTCAAAATCAATCTGTTTGACCCATATTCGAACTTGACCTAGATATTGTCTAGATACAACTTCTGACCAAGTTTTGTAAAGAAGGCGGACAACATGCTCAATGTTTAAAACGCACTAAGTGACCCCATGACCTAGTTTTAACCCGGCATAACCCATATTGGAACTTGACCTAGATATTGTCTCGATACAACTTCTGACCAAGTTTCGTAAAGATCGGATGAAAACTATTTGAACTAGAGCTTTGTCACAGACATGATGTATACTCCCACATGCTGCATTGACACAGAATATTGTGCATGCTGTCTCACAAAACAAGAGAAGCTTATTTATGGCATTTTTTTTAGAATTATTATTCCATTATCATTTATGGCCATTTTGACGTTGGAACTCTTGAATTCTTTCTCATGACACGCCATCCAATGACTGTTAACCAAATAACAGTACAGAGTAATTTTCAAATCTCATAATGAATGACATAGTTATGGCCCGGACAAGCTCATTTATGGCCATTTTTCACCTTTGACCTTAAAGTGTGACCTTGACCTTGGAGATATTGATGTAATTCTTTTGCGCAAAACACTGTCCAATGATGGTGAACAAATGTGCAAATGATTTTAAAATATCACAATGAACGGCAAAGTTATGGCCCGGACAAGCTCATTTATGGTCATTTTTTACCTTTTAATTCAAAGTGTGACCTTGACCTTGGAGATATCATCATAATTCTTTCGCGCGACACACCATCCAATGATGGTTTACAAATGTGCAGATGATTTCAAAATCTCACAATGAACGACATAGTTTTGGCCTGGACAAGCTCATTTATGGCCATTTTTTACCTTTGAACTCAAAGTGTGACCTTGACCTTGGAGATATCGACATAATTCTTTTGTGCGACACACTGTCCAATGATGGTGAACAAATGTGCCAAATAATTTTTAAATCCCACAATGAACTACATAGTTATGGGCCGGACAAGCGCATTTATGGCCATTTTTGACCTTTAAACTCAAAGTGTGACCTTGACCTTGGAGATATTGACATAATTCTTTTGTGCGACACACCGTCAAATGATGGTGAACAAATGTGCCAAATGATTTTAAAATCTCACAATTAACGACTTAGTTATGGCCCGGACAAGCATTTGACCTTTGAACTTAAACCTTTGAACTCAGTGTGACCTTGACCTTGGAGATATTGACGTCATTCTTTCGCGCGACACACCGTCCAATGATGGGGAACACATGTGCCAAATGATTTTAAAATCTCACAATGAACGACATAGTTATTGCCCGGACAAGCATTTGACCTTTGAACTTAAAGTGTGACCTTGACCTTGGAGATATCGACGTACTTCTTTCGCGCGACACACCGTCTCATGATGGAGAACAAATGTACCAAGTCATTTTAAAATCTAACGATAAATGACATAGTTATGGTCCGGACAAACTTCGGTACAAAACGCACTTAGTGACCCCGTGACCTAGTTTTTGACCCGCCATGACCCATATTCAAACTTTGCCTAGACATCATCTAGATACAACTTCTGACCAAGTTTGGTGAAGATCGGATGAATTTTCGGGACAGTCAGACAGACAGACAGACTGACAAAGTGACTCCTATATAGCCCCTATTACCAATGGTAATGGGGGTATAATTACCAATGGTAATGGGGTATAATAAGAGAGCAAACAACATGCTCAATGTTTAAAACGCACTAAGTGACCCCGTGACCTCATTTTTTACCCGGCATGACCCATATTCAAACTTGACTTAAATATTGTCTAGATACAACTTCTGATTAAGTTTCGTAAAGATCGGATGAAAACTATTTGAATTAGAGAGCGGACAAGCTTGTTCCGCCCGCCCGCCAGCCAGCCTGCAGCCCACATTCGCCAATCTAATTACCAGTTTTTTCCTTTGGTTAAAGATAAGCACGAGTTTCCTCAACTTGCCTACACAAATACAGAACAATAAAGGAATATTTTCTTCAAAAATATATAAGTTTTTTAAGGGAATCACAGATAGCGCAAATCACTTATACCATGATATACTGAAGATATGTGTCGTGTTCTGAGAAAACTGGGCATAATGCTTGTGCGTAAATTGTCATCCCAGATTAGCCTGTGCAATTCCCACAGGCTAATCAGGGATGACAATTTCCGCTTTTATGGAATTTTTCATTTAAATGATGTCTCTTCTTAGCGAAAATCCAGTTAAGGCGGAAAGTGTCGTACCGGATTAGCCTGTGCGGACTGCACAGGCTAATCAGGGATGACACTTTACGCACATTCATTATGCCCAGTTTTCTCAGAACACGACACATATAATGTAATATCATATCAAAATATATTGAATCTGAAGTGCATTGACATCCAGCAATCTAAATCTTAACCCATTTATGCCTAGTGGACTCTCCCATCGTTCTAAATTGGATCAATTTATTTCCAAAATTAGGGATGTCTAGTATATTTATTTCTATATTTAGAATATTTCTTACAGAAATTCCTTTAAGCAAACAGCGCAGACCCTGATGAGACGTCTCATCATGCGGCGTCTCATCTGGGTCTACGCTGTTTGCCAAGGCCTTTTTTCTAGACACTTAAGGCATAAATGGGTTAACCATTATTACTTAGTTCTTTCTTGCTCAATAGCACAACCAACTAACACAAGAAAGCACACCTTCACCACTTTACAATTTGTATCAGCAAACCCAACTAGAGTCAATAACCAGGGACGTCCACCATTTAACAAGAGTTTCCACAAGTGCTATTGACCCACTTTGTACGAGCAGAGGTAAGTCAATGCCCAGGGACATTAACCCTTTGCATGCTGGGAAATTTTTCGTAGATGCTGAAATGTCGTCTGCTGAATTTCTAAAATTAGCATTTTCTTCGATTTTTTTCAAAGAATACTATCAGAATAGCAAACAGTTTGGATCCTGATGAGACGCCACGTTTTGTGGCGTCTCATCTGGATCCAAACTGTTTGCAAAGGCCTTCAAAATCCGGTTCCAGCACTGAAAGAGTTAACCAAGACAGTCAAGTCTGATCTTCTGGGCCATTGCCCCACTAGAGACGTTGACCAGCAGATTAGATGATTTCAGTCTGAGTCTGTTGTTTCCAGTGATGTTGTTTTCACAAACAAGAGAATCAGGACAAAGCCCTTTGCATTGAGAAAAAAATCGCACTGTTTTGACTGAAACCGTGGAACATTGCTTAAACATTTAGTGATGTTTGTAATAATATATTTGTTAAGACTCGACTCATAGCGCTGGATAGGGAGATGCTTAATGTTTCAAATAAAAACAAAACAAATTTGGAATCTTTTAATTGGGAATTTAAGGCAGTCATAAAGGGTAAAAATATAATTTTTCAAATTGGAAATTGGGCCAAATTTAAAATATTTGCCCCAAATTTGAGCAAAAAAACACACTTGTTCAATTCATTATTCTCAAATGTTTAATATTTTACATTGTTTAGAAATCAAACGCAAATAAATGATTAACAAACAACAATTATTAACCAATAAAGATCTTGTATGAAAAAAAAGTTCATTTAAAAAAAAGAGTTTACACTCAGCTATGGGAAGAAACATATACCTTAAAAACCTGCAAACGTAAATCATAAGGCACCACTACTGTTTCGCTGATTCCCAGGCAACAGGTTTAAATGTGGCTCAATGACCCTGTGTCTTTCAATAAAATGGCAGGTATAAAATAAAAAGCCCCTCTAACAATTAACTTACCTAGCAATTCATCTTGGTCATCCGTCAAAACAAGAATGATATTTGGTCTCTTGCTGCGTTGTTGCGTCTTGGTCGACCCCGAGTTGTAGAGCCTGCTGAACGTGTTCTGAGACCTTCGGAACGACCTTGACCTTGCAATGGAATCTTCCGTGTTTCTGTCAATGTTTCGATTGGTTTTTGCCTCCAGGGAAAAGGTCATGAACAGTAGCACTGATACTACATATATGGTCACAATTCTTTCAAACTGGGTCACAGTTGCCATGACAACTGTTATGTAGAGTAAAATTTCAGAGTTGTATCACTTTTAAGTATAATGAGATAAGTTCTTTATTTACATATCACAGATTGGATGTCCTGGGAATGCTTGTTTGTGGTACTTTATCTGAAACAAAAAACAAACATGTTTGAACCATTTAGTTTAAGAGAGTAATTATTTATAAAGTCAAACAAAATGAATGAAACTGTTCAGGACCAACACAGTCCACTCTTGTTATCTCGAAGTCGCAGGAACAAGAAAAAATATCGAGATAACGCGAGCTTGAGATATCCGATAAGGCGTTTTCAAAGAAAAAATGAGATGAAAATTTACCTTGTTTTTAACATCTAAATACCTGCTAAGTGGTCTAACTAACGCTGTCACCGTGTGGCATAATACTCACAACGGCGTTATAATTACTGTGTGAGATTCAATGCGCGTTTCTTACGATTCTTTGATGTTAAAAAACTACTGAACTGTACGTGTATTGATGCAATTAACGGATCAATTATCTACCGCACAGTATTGGGAGCAGCCGGGCGAAGCGGGACGGTGAAGTATCAAAGATTTTTTTTCTCACCTTTGCCGACACTGGGACAGTTGTTCGCACTTGGAGATAAACCACAGTAAATACATGTACAATCGGGACTTGGGACAAATTTTTATATCGAGATATAGAATTATTCGAGATAACGAAAACTGAGATATGCGATGTTTATTAATATATATTTTGAAGGAAAAAAGTTGGGACATAGAGCTTACCTCGACATATCGAAAAATCGAGATATGCGATGTCGAGATAACGAGTACCGGTAGACTGTTATTTAAATTTTTATGAATGTTAAATTATTATTAGAAAGCTAAAAACATTTAATCTTATATAAAATTTGACATATTAAGACATACATGTACATGAAAGTCTAGAAAATATTTGATAATCATAATCCACAATTTTAATATTTGTCTATAAAGAAAATACTATAAACATTTTAGCACTACTAATGATTAAGGAACACACAAAAACATCCACAACCACATACTTGTATAGTTAAATAGCATTATTGTTTAATCACCACATTCTTTTATCATGAGGCAGTAATAATAAAATCCAAAGTAATATTAAAATCTAAACTCTAAAGAGTCACAGAGTCAAAACAAAATCTAAACTGACAAATCCATCTACCAACCCACGCACAGTCAGTGAACTTCTTTTATGCTCTTGTTCAGGGACATAACAAAAAAATGAATTGTATATCATACCCTACAATCTCTCACAAATTTCTTATATTTCAAAAAGAAATATACTCCCACATAAAATTCTTCATCTTAATCAAAATTCCATCAGGTAAACCTCTCTTAAATCACTGCATTATATCATAACCTGATAATTCAAGCAACTGACAGCACTCGATTACAGGCGCTATAGAGCTTATGCTTCTTGCATCATATAATGTGATGATTCAATAAACAAGACAGGTGTCAATTATAAGGCCAAAGAGATGCCCCACCCCAATTACTTTTTGTTTCAAAACTGCTTTTAGGGGTGTTTTGGCAGTTTATTTAACCTAGGATATATTTATAGCAACATCGATTCGCTAATATCACAACCCAATATTTTTGTTATCAGAATCATCACATATTACAGAGTGGGTTCATAAAACAAAGGTCAGTGGTTCGATCCCAGGTTCGGCTAACTTTTTTTTACCTTTTTTTTCTTTCTTTAATTTAATTCTTGTTTAATACTGGAGCTCTTTAGATCTTTTGTTTACATTTATCAATTCAAAGCATTTATCACTAACTTCAAAACATGTCGAAATCTGTAAACAAGTCCCTGTAAGTTATTGATGATTAAGGTCGAGTTTGATACTTATGTTTGTGATTTTAATATTGTATTATTATTGTTGTTTTTCGGTAAGCTGTTGAGATCCAAGTTAAGATTATAAACAATGTCTAAGGTTTATGCATATTTCTAGCAATCTATGTACCGGAACATTGGTTTAGCCAAATTGCTGAAATTTTATGAAATTTGACATAGACGGTAGGGATAGTTAAACAACAAAATCTCTGTCAAAAGTGTGGTGACCCCCTTTTTTTATTTTTGTTTTATGATAACAATACGTATATGAAAGTATTTCAGCAGTTTCGCAGAAAGTTATTAGATAGAACTTTTTTTAATTTCATTTTTGTGGTTAAAATAGTAAAAAATTGACGTTTTTTTTGGTGACATAATTATAAAAATTAAATTTCTTAAAATTTAACTTGTGTTCTCCATTTTTTTGGTAGTTCGTGGTTTAATTAAATGGTATATGATGTATCTTAGCTTATATAATATCTACAAGTTGCCAATTTCATAGGTTATTAATCCTTTTTATGCAATTAGAGATTTTTCAGTTTTAATGAAAAAGTACATGTTATACAATGGTGAATAAAATCAAAACAAGGCCGGTGACCCTATGCTTTTATTTCATTTTTCATTTAGTATTTGTATGTAGTACTTGAATATAAATTTTGAACAAAATCTATTAGTGCAGTATTTATCTACTGTGCAGTCCGCACAGGCTAATCAGGGACGACAATTTCCGCTTTTATGGAATTTTTTCGTTTAAATGATTTCTCTTCTTAGCGAAAATCCAGTTTAGGCGGAATGTGTCGTCCCTGATTAGCCTGTACGGACTGCACAGGCTAATCTGGGACGACACTTTACGCACATGCATTATGCCCAGTTTTCTCAGAACGCGACACGTAATTGTATTAACTCATATTTCATATTCATTAATTGTTCAATTAAAACATATTTTGAGTAATGATTCTATCCACTAACCTTCACAAAAAGCTGTAAGTATTCATGTTCCCATCATTGTGTTCCAAATGGCATTGATATATGCTACTTAATATATATTTTGCACATATGATGATGTTTGCCTAGCCCTTTGCATGCTGGGAAATTTGTGGTCTGCTAAAATGTTGTCTGCTAAATTTCTAAAATTAGCATTTTCTTCGATTTTTTTTTCAAAGAATACTTTCAAAATAGCAAACAGTTTGGATCCTGATGAGACGCCACGTTCTGTGGCGTCTCATCTGGATCCAAACTGTTTGCACAGGCCTTCAAAATCCGGTTCCAGCGCTCAAAGGGCTAGATCTCATTTTGTTGTATCCAGTACCTTTTATTCCCAATACCTACCCTTTACACAGCTTTGTATATTTTCCAGTTTCCAACCTACCAATAATGGAAAATGTTTAAAAAATCCTGAATCCAATTTATAAACTATATAGCTATCTGTATGTACTTTTTATACTATATATCAATCTGCTTTTGTCAAAGTGCCATTTTGCTAAATATCCATGTTGCTAACAGATCCAACCACTAGCTCCTTTCATTGATGTGGCTAACAATGTTAAAATCAAACTTGCTTTGCTGATTAGTGTTTTTTTGCTTTCAACTACAAACAAAATGTGCACAGCAGCCAAGGTCAGTGGGTTAATAGACCACTCCAGTGAAACATAATACACACATTTATCTCAGACATTTTTTGTCAAACAAACAGACATTTATTGTGAATCAGAGTGGCCAGGCGAAAACGCATGGCAAATATCAAGTTAATGAAAACACTGGCTTGCTGGCAACTCAATCTGGTTGTAACAAAATATGCATAAATAAAATTACTATAGAGGAAGACTTTTAGCGTAAATTGATTCCGTCCATCCTAAATATTTTGGTCAACAATCTGACATTAAATACCACAAATTGTCATTTAAAAGAAGTACTGTATTTCTAATTATTCATGATTTGACACGTAAAATGTAAAAACATGCATATTCCAGACTGCTAGCCAAAAACATCTACCATAATATGTGATTGTTCATGAAACAGCTGAATTGTTTCCTAAAAGTGTTTGCTTTTTTGTTTAAAAAAAATGGTTGTGATTAAGTCAAGATGAAGGAAAATTGTCTCTAAGAAAGTACAAACCATTAAAGAGCAAGTATAACCCTTTCAGTGCGGGAACCGAATTGTGAAGGCCTTTGCAAACAGTTTGGATCCAGATGAGACGCCACAGAATGTGGCGTCTCATCAGGATCCAAACTGTTTGCTATTTTGATAGTATTCTTTGAAAAAAAATCTAAGAAAATGCTAATTTAAGAAATTTAGCAGACAACATTTTAGCAGACGACAAATATCCCAGCATGCAAAGGGTTAAACATTCTCTTCAAATGTTCGTCTTCTATCAGAAGGAACATTTGAGCCAGGTTGTTCTAAGAAAACTGGGCTTAATGCATGTGCACAAAGTGTCTTCAAATATTAGCCTGTGCAGTCCGCACAGGCTCATCAGAGATGACACTTTCCGCTTTTATGATATTTTTCGTTTAAAGAAAGTCTCTTGTTAGCAAAAATCCATTGTAGGCGGAAAATGTCTTCCCTGTTCGGACTGCACAGGCTTATCTGAGACGACACTTTACACACATGCATTAAACCCCCTTTTCACAGAGCGAGGCTCAATTACTTTAGTGGCAGACCTTTAGCGTAAATTGTTTCCGCACATCTTAAATATTTTGGTAAACAATCTGACGTTAAATACAAAAAAATTGTCATTCAAAAGTAGTACCATATATTCCTAATTATTCATGATCTTAGATATTAAATGTAAAAAAACATGCACATATACCAGGTCACTTGCTAAAATATCTGTATGTGATTGTTCATATATATAGAACAGCTGAATTGTTTTCTAGAAGTGTCTGCCATTTTTGTTTTCAAAAAGGGTGCGCCTGAGTCAATATGTAGTTGCGTTCTGATGAAACTGGACAAAATGCATGTGCGTAAAGTGTCATCCCAGATTAACCTGTGCAGTTCGCACAGGCTAATCCGGGATGACACTTTCCGCCTAAATTGGATTTTCGCTAAGAAGAGACATCATTTAAACGAAAAATTCCCTAAAAGCGGTAATTGTCTTACCTGATTAGCCTGTGCAAACTGCACAGGCTAATCTGGGATGACAATTTACGCACAAGCACTATGCCCAGTTTTCTCAGAATGCGATTCGATGATGGAACATTGTCTCTATGAAAGTACATGTACTTTACCATACAACAGCAAGTATCAACATTCTCTCAAACGGTATATCATGATCTATCAGAATTAACATTTCAGCCTTGTTCTAGGAAAACTGTGTTTAATGCATGTGCATAAAGTGTTGTCTCAGATTTGCCTGTGCAGTCAGAACAGGCAAATCTGTGACAACACTTTTTGCTTTTATAGAAATTTTCAAGGCGCCTCACTTCTTAACCAAAATCCAGTTTAGGCGAAAAAGTATCATCCCTGATTAGCCAGTGCGGACTGCAAAGGCTAATCTGGGCCAACCCTTTACATACATGCTTTAAGCCCAGTTTTCCCAGAATGAGGCTCATTATATCTCCAATGAAGTTCATAGCATATACCAGAAAGAACATATCTCTATAGCAAAAAATACATAAGGCCGGCCTCTTTAAATTTGTCATCAAAATCAAGGGCTCGACATTTACTTTAAAATCAGCTTTACCAGTAGTGCCCTAAAATCCATCTGTCCTGAACAAAAAGTTCTTGTCCTGTAGTGTGTTCAGTCACAGCGAACGTTCACAAATGACAGTTCGTTTCCGATTCGGTCTTATTGAACGATAAGTTTGGCGCGAACTTTTCAAGATGGCGCCTCACAGAGAATTGATTGCGTTTTGATGGAGGAAATCGCTAATAACACATAACGTACTTAACCAACACAAAACACTATGTTTATAATTAAATTTATTTTATATACTACAAAAAAAAAAAAAAAAAATCGAAGTTACACTGAAGTTACGCTGAACAACAACTTACTTGTCCGCCATCTTGGTTTCGCTAGCGAACTATAGCGAACTACCTCCCGAGATGGGTCGCTTGGGTTCGCGAACGTTCGCTGTAACTGAACGCACTACTGACTTAAAATGTAACTTAAAATGTAACTTAATATACAATGTAAGTTTTCAGCAATTTTACAACACATATTTACATTATTATTTTCACTTAAGTTTTATTCTAAATTAATTAAAAACATACATGTAGCATGACTAGCAGAGTTTCTCCTAATGTTGTTCATAAATCTTTCAATATCATTCACGCACACCAATTATGCAAAATGACTGATATTGTTAACTATTAATTTACTCTATTTTTTTTTTACTTTTTATTAATTATCTTTATTTTTATTAAACATGACTGATTTTTTTATTGCTTACAGCAATTCAATGTAGCAGTGTACATAATTATATGATTTTTTATACATAAACAAAATAAACAAAATGTTCCACATACATGTATTACTTTAAGTTCCGATGTAAACCATTCCAAATTCCAGTCCAAGCTGCTTTATCAGCTGTAATAGGTGTCGTGTTCTGAGAAAACTGGGCATAAAGCATGTGCATAAAGTGTCGTCCCAGATTAGCCTGTGCGGACGGTGAGGCAAATCAGGGAGGACTCTTTCCGCCTAAACTGGATTTTTGCTTAGAGACTTAATTTAAACGAAAAATAACATAAAAGCGGAAATTGTTGTCCCTGATTAGCCTGTGCGGACTGCACAGGCTAATCTGGGATGACAATTTACGCACAAGCATTATTATAATGCTCAGTTTTCTCAAAACACGACACGTAGCACCACAGATAGTGTTCAATGAAATCAGATAATCAATTAAAATCTTTACAAGAAATTCATGAAAACAATTACGATACGGCTGCATGCATGAACACCACCCCAAGGTATATCATGCAATGCATTCCTGATGTTTATCACATCTGCTGTACTTGATAACATCAGTAGGCAGTTGGTTAATGGCACATAATTTGTTAAAGGCAAATAAAATTGAAAAAAAAAAACTTATCGGTGTCTACATCTGAATTTTGTAATCGAAAAAAACGTCATTAAATATTTACTTAACTTACTTAACATTATTAAAGTAGCTCATTTATTACATCTGAGGTATAGTTTGGAATCAGCAACGCAGTTATACTCATTAAGCTTTACTATATAATTAGCAGGCAAAGTTTCTAGTTTATGAACAAAATACATCACTACATTATGAAACATGAGGTTAAAGAGTAAATACATTAATAACTTAACTTTAAAAAGGAATGTTTTTTCGATAATATACAAAACATCATAAAGTTGATACATAATAAATTCAAGCTAAAGCTAATATATTACCATCTTAGCTTTAAAGCTTCATATTTTTCAGGGTTCCCCCCGGCTAAAAAAGGTCAGCCGCCATTTTATGTAAACTATATTTTATATCGGACACAATTTAGAGTCCATTCAACGGATTGTCGCCATTAAATAGCTTGAACTGCATTAATATGATTAAAACTTAGCATAACATAACAGTTCTTAATTGTAGGAACTATGCTTTTAATAAAACTTGGAATTCAAGAAATTGAATCATGTATTGTTTATTTTTTGTAGGGTCGTACACAATTTGTATGACAATATGAAAATTACACTTTAAATATATATACTTGCAAATTTTCAGATCCTCCTCCAAATATATATATATATATATATA
>VMBQ01001407.1:0-23532 GCA_007657795.1 Dreissena rostriformis | reverse complement strand
AGTCCGGACACAGTGGCGCCGTTGAAAATGCACTAATTGACCCTATGACCTAGTTTTTGACCCGGCATGACCCATATTCGAACTTGGCCTATATATCAACTAGATGCAACTGCTGACCAAGTTTGGTGAAGATCGGATGAATACAATTTGAAATAGAGTCCGGACAAAGTGGCCCCTTTGAAAATGCACTTATTGACCCTATGACCTAGTTTTTGACCCGGCATGACCCATATTCGAACTTGGCCTAGATATCAACTAGATGCAACTGCTGACCAAGTTTGGTGAAGATCGGATGAATACAATTTGAATTAGAGTCCGGACAAAGTGATGCCTTCCGCCCGCCGCCCGCCGCCCGCCCGCCCGCCAAGGGGTTTCACATAATACGTCCCGTATTTTATACGGGCGTATAAAAAGATATACGGCGTTGATTGTGGTTGGAGTTGGTGAAAGGTTAAGAGTTTAATGAATGAGATCAAAGATTGTGAATGTCTTTTGCCATGCAGTTCTTAGCTGCATCACATGTAGAACGGGATGTTATGCGGAGTTTTTGCGGCTTATTTTACATTATTACATATTGCGTATCATATATCTATAGATACAAAACAGAAAAACAAAAGAAGAATTGAAGTGAAATACAAACATATAAGCCAACCGGCCACACGCAAAGTATCCGTACATATTTTAAATATTTATATGCGCGTTCTATGAACAAACCTGTTTTAGTGGTGTGTCGGGCATTGCTTTTTGAATTGATTATTAACAGTATCGGGAATCATTGCGCAAATGCTTAAAAAATTGGTCAAAATGGTGAAATAATGATTGTTAAATTAATCAAAAATAATATTTATCGTGGTATTGTTGAAAACACATTAAAGTGAGACTGTAAGATTTTGTCAAATATTTATGAATTTATATAAAATGTGTTAAAAAATATTATATGTATATTTCAATATAAATTAAAATAAAAGTTAAGAAGAGCAAGTGTCGAAAAATGCGAAATAAGCCAGATATATAATCTGAAATCGAAAATGGCTTCCAGCCTAATTCGCCAGCATATATATTATGCATGTACAATGTGAATCTAAATTTAGTTTTTGTGCAGATTCGTTCATACGACACAATTTTGTTTCCTAACAAATACGAGTAAAAGTGTCGGCATCGGCTTTAACCAGCGCTAATTTGTCTTTGCTGCATTTTATGAAATTCGTCTTCAATGTATAATTTTTCTTGCATATTGTGTGTTATTGTAACATATTTTTATCAATATATTACAATTTAACACATATAAAAATCGTACAGTCTCGCTATAAGAATCTATGATTGACATACCATAATTATATCGCCGAATATCTTCATTTAACATATTTCTGGTGACCTGGTCTGATAAGAGTTCCAGTTAAAAATAGAAACAACCTGAATATCGTACAAGCGTTATTTCAGTTCACCATTCCAGTTCAACTAGTTAACGCGATAGGGTCTGTATTATATAACGACCCGTTTACTGACTGCGAACTGACCCTGATACCTTGCGGGTTGGAATGCAATGCATTAAAGTGAGGTAACGATTCCACTGCTGGAATGACGGCTTGTTTAAAACTTTATACTTTTACATGTTCTTAATATGAGAACATAGCCTTTAAGTACAAACGCTCTGGCGCTGACAATCCTCAGAATATAAAGGGCCCCACAAAACTGTATTGATGTCAAGAATTGAGTGTAAAACTGTTTTATCCATCAAGCCTTTTCATTAGAGATAAAATTGTTTCATGCTGAACACTCAGTAAAACAGTGTTACATGCTATTCTACAAAGACGCGGTCATGTTTCCAATGTTCTGGAGGATTATGCTCAAATCAGCCAATGGACTGAATGAAGTGTATTCATTTTTTTCTAACCGTGGGAAATTTTATTTGAATTTTATTGGACACTTACAAAGGTCAGGTAAAGGTGAAAAGTTGGGTTATACAGCTACGCCGAAAAAAAATCGAAACTTTTCCCTGTGGTTAACTCTATTTGGGATGATTAGCCCTTTAAATATGTTTGTCATTCAACGAACACCAGAAATTGTTTGTCATCTCTCAGATTCTTTTAAACTCTCTATTTGCCATTTAGAGAAGTGTTGTTATTCCCTACAAAATGTTGTGGCAAGTGGGTAATTGAACTATTGTGGATAGTAAATAGCATTTAAGAGGCTACTTCTGACTGAGGCCAATCCAATTATCAATTATGTTTACCGTCCCTTTAATAAAAGGGAACATAGACAAAGCTGTGTATCTGTTTGATTTATTTTGGGCCTTAATTTAATACTCTAGTGCTTGTATTATATAGTATTTATTTTCCAGCGAGAACCACACTGTAAATCTGCATTTTAATAGTCAGATAACAAATAATTAGTTTATTAATATTCTTTAAACTACAACATTACACCAACAACAATCATTCAGTTCATCAAGAAATATATTGAGAATACAAATATTCAAATCAAAATATCAATATAAAATCACCTTTTTATAAGCTTTTGTATTTAATGACCACTAAATTAATTTCATTTTTGCTTTTTTCTTATTTCCAAAAAAAGCAAATTTAACAGAAATCACATTTTTTAAACCAATCACTTTTCTTTCAGAAAGATACCTTAACAGTTCTCCGTGTAAATAAAGCTGTAAACAAAATCAAAGATATGGTTTTGTAAGGGCCTTAAATCATCCCCTTTCAGCCTCCAAGCTATGTAATTCAATCAGACTGTTGTTGGAAGCACAGTCTAGACATGTTGTGGTGTTATGAGGTGCACATCAGATGTATCACAACAGAAAACAATGACTGCATAATGCTGAAAGTATAATGAGACTTTCTAGAAAAGCCACTTCTTGGGGGCATAAACAATATGTAATTTGTTAAATTTGGCATGTTCTGAGAAAACTGGGCATAATGCATGTGCGTAAAGTGTCGTCCCAGATAAGCTTGTGCTGTCCGCACAGGCTAATCAGGGACGACACTTTCCGCCTAAATTGGATTTTTGCTTAGAAGAGACTACATTTAAATGAAAAATGTCAAAAAAGCGGAAAGTGTCGTCCCTGATTAGCCTGTGCGGACTGCACAGGCTGATCTGGGACGACACTTTACGCACATGTTTTATGCCCAGTTTTCTCAGAACATGCCACAAATTACTCTTTTCTCTTTTCATTCATGAATAATGTAATTAGTAAAAGAAAAATTATTTAGTCCTAATGGCAACCCATGCGAAAGACAAACAAATCTTGTCGGACATGAGGTCCGATAACTTAAAAAATGTATCGGACCTCACCAGATTTTATCGGACCTCGTTCTTCTTAAACCAAAGAAAAGAATCATCACAACGCTCAAAACCAGTAAAGTTCAATTCAACCACTCAATGATGTGTCCCCTACATCACGACACAATGTGCAATATTTGACTGGTTCTAAGAATCTCACTCGAGAGTTTGTTACGTCACCAGCATTAAGACAGCCAGTTCGACTGGTTGGTAAAAGTTGAATAATATATCAAAGTAAAACAAACATAAACTAGTCCGTATTTTTTTTTACATATTCCTAGTTTTATGTTCATTTTTTATCAAAGTTTTACATATTTTTGTGTTTATTTATGTCGGACACGAGGTCCGACAATTTCCGAAATATTATTGGACCTCGTCAAATTTTATCGGATTTGTCCGAGGTCCGACGTCTTTCGCATGCGTTGCTAATGGTCAATAATTAATTTATATGTTCAATTATATCGCTTTCCAGGTCGTTTTTTTCTCATTCTCTTCTAAATGTTTTGAAAATGGTTCTAAAACTACCAACTTCATGTAATACAGTCAAATTCTTGGCCTAGCCTCCAAAAGTCTAAATCAATTCTGTTTGTATTCTTTATCTGACATCTATGTCGCACTGACAGTTAACAGGGATGATCCACTATAAATTAACATGTCATTTGTAAAGCACAATACAACTTTAATTATTTCATACACTTCAGTTCACAAGATGATTTGGATATTGAAGATAGTTACAGATAAACTTCACAACTGTGGGATAAATCTTTTTTTATACAAAGACTGCACATACAATAGCACAAAGATTCACAAAAACAGGAGCGTCTCCAAAAATCAAATGTTTAGAGTATAAAAAATGTCAATAGAAAATAAATTCATTTCACCTAAAAAAATATTTAAAGGGACTTGTTTGCAATTTTCATATTGTTAATGTCCTGAAAATGCAAAATTTGCCGAGAGATTATACCTCAGGCATAGCATCAAATTTTGGTGTCCTTGTAAAACATGTACATTGCTTAAGTAATGACTGGTACTGCATAGTCCAATGTTGCTGTAGCTTCACAAGTTTCATGTGAATGAGACAGCAAAGGCTGAGTGTGAAACCCTTGTATCGGCTTAACATTTCTATATCTTTGAATGCTGGGAAATTTGTCGTCTGCTAAAATGTTGTCTGCTAAATTTCTAAAATTAGCATTTTCCTTGATTTTTTCAAAGAATACTATCAGAATAGCAAACAGTTTGGATCCTGATGAGACGCCACGTTCTGTGGCGTCTCATCTGGATCCAAACTGTTTGCAAAGGCCTTTAAAATTCGGTTCCAGCGCTCAAAGGGCTATATCACATACAATAGTTTCACTTTCAACCCTCGATATATATCATCATGTTACTTCTGTGTAGTATGTTGTTGCCTCTGCGCATCACATGATTATAAGGCAAAAACAAGAGGGCCAAGATGGCCCTAAAGGGCTCGTCTGATTTCAAGGAACATGAAATATTTAATGTCAAAGACTTGACCTGGCAACATGGTGACCTAGTTTTTGGACTCATGTGACCCAGATTCATACTTTGCCTCTTTAATGTCAGGATAAACATTTTGACCATGTTTTATCAAGATTGAGTCTGAATGTGACTTCAAGGGATGTGTTTCTAGGATTTGACTGGAGACTTTGTTTTGGGATGCATGTGACCCAGATTCCAACTTGGCTTACAGATTGTCAATATAAACATCCAGACAAATTTTTATCAAGATGGAGTAATAAATGTCTTTGAGCAATATCTTCATCCGAACTAATGTAATTTACTACAATTATTTTTTTTTAATTTAGTAACAGTGACCTTGAATGGATTTGACACAAATGAAATTGCAAGCTAGGTCTGCGTGCACACATCTTAAAAGTGGTCATCTGCCTCAAACACTTTGACCCCTTCCCTTGACTCAGCTGCTTAACCCATTTATGCCTTGCCTCTAGAAAAAAGGCCTTGGCATAACAGCGTTGACCCAGATGAGACGCGGCATGATGCGGCGTCTCATCAGGGTCTGCGCTGTTTGCTTAAAGAAATTTTTGTAAGAAATATTCTAAATATAGAATTAAATATTTTAGACATCCCTAGTTTTGGAAATAAATTGATCCAATTTAGACAGATGGGAGAGTCCACTAGGCATAAATGGGTTAATTCTGTATTTTTTCGCTAGGCTGGAAAAGGCTGGAAAAAAGAGTCCAATTCTCCAGGCACCAATTTAACATTGATATTGTGCAGAAAAACTTGGACAATTAACACCCTATTTGTACAAAATCATGAAATCCTTAACCCATTTATGCCGAGTGGACTCTCCAATCCTTCTAAATTGGATCAATTTATTTCCAAAATTAGGGATGTCTAGTATATTTATTTCCATATTTAGAATATTTCTTACAGAAATTTCTTTAAGCAAACAGCGCAGACCCTGATAAGACGCCGCATCATGCGGCGTCTCATCTGGGTCAACGCTGTTTGCCAAGGCCGTTTTTCTAGACGCTAGGCATAAATGGGTTAACTGATCAATTATAGTTAACTACAATCTACATAACGTACAGATGACAATATAATATATCCATTTTATACTATTAACTATAAAATCCAATAAGGAAAAGCCTAAAATGCAGAAAAAAATACAAAAATGCACTTACATTATCTTTCTGCGAAATACAAAACCTCCATTAAAACAAAAATTTGAATTCATGCACACAAGTTTGAAGTGGTACTAAACAAACTCACCCCACATTGGAAGTGACTAAAACCGCCCCATACAATATGCTGAGTACACAGAAAGCACAGCTGATATTTGTCTTGTAAAGAAAAATCAATTTGTTTCCATTTGTCTCCCACAAATAAAAGACCAATAAGAATTCAGGACTCAAGATTTAATTCTCAAGCAACAGACTGAATCAATCAATATCAGAAATATTGCAACTTCAGCTTTTTGGAGACCTTATCACACAATTCTTTAAAGCCAAATGACCATGAGAGATTTTAGGGGTGGTGTAAGAGAACATGGCAACAAAAAAGGGTCTCAAAGAGCAACCTCAGTAAAAATCAGAATATTTAACTTTTTGTCACAGGTTCAAAAAATAAAAGAACACAGTACATCAGGGAGTGAAAAAGCCCTAATGATGTACACTCATACTGAAAATACATTTTCGTTCATGAGAAATCATCATTTGAAATTGATAAAATTATAAAGCTATACAAACACAAAACGAATGAATAATTTGGAGTGTTTCTGTTGTTTTTGTTATAGTTTGTGACAAAACATTGATTTTCTATGTAAAGCATTAAAAACAAGTGTTGTGTTTGTGAAACACTATATCATGTCGCCTTTTGAGCGATTTTGACCCATATATTTGACCTTTGACCTTGAAGGATGACCTTGACCTTTCACCGCTCAAAATGTGCAGCTCCATGAGATACACATGCATGCCAAATATCAAGTTGCTATCTTCAATATTGCACAAGTTATGGCCAATGTTAAAGTTTGTGCAAACCAACAAACAAACCAACAGACAGGGCAAAAACAATATGTCCCCCAGTATAGATTGGGGGACATAAAAAAACTGTACGTGTAACAGCTCAAATTGCAGAGTGGTTAAAGCTGTAGCTTTTAAATTCAAAGGTCAGTGGATCAAGCTTAACCTAGGTGTGGTAAACATAATTCTTGCTTTATACTGTAGCTTTTTTTAAGCATGTATACATTTGCTTATTTAAAGCTTTAAATGACAGTACAAAAAATGCCAAATTGTGTGAACAAGTCAGTTTAAGTGCTTAATGCCAATGACATTTAGAACCATTGATCAGTCTGCAGAACAGTCAGACACAAGAATCAATGCTTCCTTTATAATTTACATACCTTGGTCCTAACACTTCTCAAGCATTCTCAGACACTGCAGACAGCATTCATACTTCTCGTATACATAATAATACATGTAATATTATAATTATATCAGTCGATATAAACATACATCTCATCTTGTTTAGTGCTGAATAACTTGTAGATTTATCTTTACAAGCTGCAAATGTGCATTTTTCACATCCAGTAGGCAGTGGGTTTTTTCACCATTTTGGTAATGGGATATGATATATCTGTATATTGTCACACCCTTAGGGCCGCGGGTCCCTTTGGATTGGGAAAAATTGCAGCGTTTTGACTAAAATTGGGATATAAGTGTTGTTGTTGTTTTGCTAACCAATGCTAAAAATTGAGAATAAAAGTGTTTTCAATATTATATTTACTAAGGTTCAACTTATAGAGCTGGACGGGAGATGAGCTAAATATTAGGATGATTTTTTTTAGAACCCTTTAATTGGGAATGTTTAGGTCCCATTTGGGAAAAAAATAAATAAATAAAAAATCATTGAGAATGGGGTCAAACACCGGCCCCGAATTTGAACCCCCAAAAAAAACCTGGTATGAATTCCCATAACATCTAGATAGCATCTACTTGCAACTCACGCAGCAGCTGAAGATTTCACAATGTATGCGTTCTTTTCTTCTATAGTAGGCTATGTTATAACGGTATAGTTAACTGTTATGTAATATAAATATCAACATGATTGTAACATATTATATTACTTCTACATGTAGATCTGATGATATGATATATCTGTATATTGTCACACCCTTTACAGCTGACGTTAAAATGCTTACTAAGTCTATTTTGTATATAAACCACTAAAACAGGTAATAAAATCTAAGCCTTTTACATAGTGTTATCAGCTTCTATGATTCATTCATTAAAATGCTTAAATGCTGAATCATGTTTTTGTTCCTGTAATAAATAGGTGCAGGGCCATTCCTTCATTTTTGTTCACCCCTGCTAAACAACTTATCTGTGTATGTTAAAGGTACATTCTCATTTAATATTATGTAGTGAATAAATATAGTTAAGATAATTTTTACTTTTTCCCCACCATCAATTATACTACCCCCATCTATGTGTCGTGTTCTGAGAAAACTGGGCATAATGCTTGTTCGTAAATTGTCATCCCAGATTAGCCTGTGCAGTTCGCACAGGCTTATCAGGGACGACAATTTCCGCTTTTATGAAATTTTTCGTTTAAATGATGTCTCTTCTTAGCAAAAATCCAGTTAAGGCGGAAAGTATCGCAGTCCGCACAGGCGAATCTGGGACGACACTTTACGCACAAGCATTATGCCCAATTTTCTCAGAACGCGACTCATATGTGACACAGATCGACCATTATTACTATGACCAAGTTACACAGGCAATGATCAGTTTGAAAATTATGACAGCGTGCACACAACAATATTTTAAAATTATTATTGCCATGAAAACATGATTGAAAATTATGCCAATTCGTTGTGATTATAATGATTCTTTTTAGTGTGAAACTGTTAAAGGTAGATGAGAGTTTAAATACATACAATTTTCCTTTTTTGTGACATTTTTTATGGGGGGGGGGAATAATTGGTTTGTTGGCAAAATGACACCACCACTTTAAACAAACTCAAGAAAAAACCGTCAGACAAGATTGCAAACTGTTAGCTGTACACAATTCACATATCAAGCCATATAATGACAGGCGGCAGGTTAAAAAAGAAAACAAATTCAGCTGTAACACAAACTTGCCTATTTGTTTGTACAGGCAACTGACAAACTGTACGTCAAACCTCCGACAATATGGCTAGACTATGAATCATGCAATTTTATCACATCATTAGCTGTGCAGACGAAAGCATTATACCTCCATGAAACCAACACCCCCACGTTGAAGCAAAAATGTATGCAAAGACTATGGGATAAAACTGATGATGGTAGCCCAAACAACAATATTAGGTGCATTAAATAAATATATTGTTTCAGGTGACATCACATGTACCGACAAAATACGGATAGGTAGAACAATGCTCCAGCTAGGATTTCACAAGGAAAGGAAGCACTTTTGTAAACAAAGTGCAAAGGCTGTGTTGTCATATTAACCCTTTGAGCGCTGGAACCGGATTTTAAAGGTCTTTGCAAACAGTTTGGATCCAGATGAGACGCCACATAATGTGGCATCTCATCAGGATCCAAACTGTTTGCTATTCTGATAGTATTCTTTGAAAAAAAATGGCGAAAATTCTAATTTTAGAAATTCAGCAGACGACATTTCAGCAGATGACAAATTTCCCAGCATGCAAAGGGTTAACACTGTGATCTAAAATATATATTTCATATTCCACGTGTTTTCATTTAAAAGATTGCTTATCTAATTCACTGACAATAACTAAGTTAATCTTTTGAAACTTCCTATAAAATTTGCTTTATAATAATGTGTTCAGGGAAAACTAAGGGCATGGTGGGGGGCTAATGGGGCATGGTGAGGGGTCAATGGGGCATGGTGAGGGGTCAATGGGGCATGGTGAGGGGTCAATGGGGCATGGTGAGGGGTCAATGGGGCATGGTGAGGGGTCAATGGGGCATGGTGAGGGGTCAATGGGGCATGGTGAGGGGTCAATGGGGCATGGTGAGGGGTCAATGGGGCATGGTGAGGGGTCAATGGGGCATGGTGAGGGGTCAATGGGGCATGGTGAGGGGTCAATGGGGCATGGTGAGGGGTCAATGGGGCATGGTGAGGGGTCAATGGGGCATGGTGAGGGGTCAATGGGGCATGGTGAGGGGTCAATGGGGCATGGTGAGGGGTCAATGGGGCATGGTGAGACCTTTGGGCAGCAGGATGCTGCGCGCTTCAGGTAAGGCCTAGCTGGAGCACTGGTAGGAATGTTTTTAATAAGAAATGGTCTGATTAAAAATGTAAAGTATATAATGCGGTAATAATCCTAAGGCACTGTTTTAAAGTAAAGGCTCTATGTTATTAAATTTACAGGAATTATTTTAACTTTAAACATCTGATCATATAAATAAAAGCATTTACAAAAAGAAAAATATATCTGGCTAAGTTTTACANCCAATGGGGCATGGTGGGGGGCCAATGGGGCATGGTGAGGGGTCAATGGGGCATGGTGAGGGGTCAATGGGGCATGGTGAGGGGTCAATGGGGCATGGTGAGACCTTTGGGCAGCAGGATGCTGCGCGCTTCAGGTAAGGCCTAGCTGGAGCACTGGTAGGAATGTTTTTAATAAGAAATGGTCTGATTAAAAATGTAAAGTATATAATGCGGTAATAATCCTAAGGCACTGTTTTAAAGTAAAGGCTCTATGTTATTAAATTTACAGGAATTATTTTAACTTTAAACATCTGATCATATAAATAAAAGCATTTACAAAAAGAAAAATATATCTGGCTAAGTTTTACAATTTAATAAAATGACCACGATTCAGGAAAGGATTGAAAAGTAGCAAGGCTTTATCTGTAAAAACTAAAATACAATGGAACATAATTGACTAATGTTGAAATGCCTGCCTAGTCTACCATGTCAGATAATTGCTCTTTATGGGGGCGTGGAATGAAATCTGACACAGATCAATGTCTGGCTTACAAACATTTGATATGGATTAAAACTTCTGATTTAAATAATGGAGGCTGTACTAATGGATTTAGTGTCATGGGAAGGTTGTTGTGGTATTTATACTAAGTTCTACAACATATACATTTAAATAAGAGACCTCTGAACAAACAAGTGATGTGTTTGAGAAACACTATATGCCCCCTTTTGAGCGATTTTGACCCATATATTTGACCAAGGTTAAAGTTTTGGGACAGAATGACAGACAGACAGGCCAAAAACACATACCCCCTCTTCTTCGAAGAAGGGGCATAAAAAATAAACAAATCTGATTGAAACTAACCAAGACTGTGACCAGAGTTTATTTATGACAGGGAAGAGATATTCAACCAAATCCTTAAATTTTAGGGTGGAAATACTGCAATAAATACAGTAAATGGCATACAAAATCAAACAGTACAGTAATTATTAACTAATGGAACATTATTCAATTAATTTTAATCAGGGCTTCCGTGGGCGTAAATTATGCTAGAAAACCTTTTTTTTTATAAAGCATATAACCCAAATTCGAAATCTGGGTTGGTTGTTGTCTAATATAAACATTCTGAACAAGTTTCAATTAGATTAAGTGCCCATAAAAGTGCCTCTAGAGTGGTAACAAGGTTTTTCTAACATTTGACATGGTGACCTGGTTTTTGGACACATGTGACCTAGAATCGAACATGGCCTTAATATTTTCCAGCTTAACATTCTTAATAAGTTTTATCAAGATATGATGAACAAGGCTTGTCATCATAGGATGACATAATTATGCCCCCTTTTTCCACATTTTTCAAACCTAAACGCAAAACCTTAACGCAAAGTGTGACGGTATTTCAGACGGACAGACAGACGGACGGACAGTGCGATCACTATATGCCCACCTTTGGGGGGCATAAAAATGTGACCTCTAGAGGTATTGAGGTTTCATATTAATTTGACCTTATTTATGTACTCATGTGACCCAGATTCAAACTTAGTTTAGATATTGTCTTAATAAACATTCTGACCAAGTTTAATCAAGAATGAGACAAACATGTGGCTTCTAGAATGGTAACAAGGTTTTTCTAAGATTTGACCTGGTAACCTAGTTTTTGGACCCATGTGACCCAGATTCAAATCAGGCCTAGATATTGCCAAGATAAACATTCCGAAAGTTTCATCAATATTGGATAAAAAATGTGGCCTCTAGATTGGTAACGACGCAAACACCTCAAAACCACAACGGCCGCCAGACATGCTCAGGTGAGCTAAAAACAAACACGCAACTTACAGTTTCAACATCCACAGTAAAATATTGAAATAAAAGAGGGCTTCCAGATTTTAAGAATGAGTATTTTAAAATTTAAGCTATGGCGGACGAAACTAATGGAAAGCTAATGGAAGCAGTGATTTAACCTACCAAAGAAAGACACAAATATATATAATGGAAAGGAGAGATCTAGAGCAAATAGGCAGTGTGCTGCGCATTACGGATCTTTTGTCTTCCACCATACAGCTACTATGGACTGGTCAACACAAAGTCTTTTGAAATCATTCCCCTTTTCATAGTAGCAGTGTACATTTGCGATCCAAAATTGTCACTGGTTTTTGTAGAAATATAGGCAGATTTTAAGGGCTGTGGGGGACACATTGTTATACTATTGTATCAATTTTTGACAGGTTTATATATATGTCATGGGAACAGGTCAGGTAAAGGTAATTGAAATTATAACCTTGGTCATTATATTTAAAAAGATTTTAAGCTGTAGGTATGTACACATAAAAGCTCAAAGCATTCAAGAAAAACTATGGGTAGATGACATCATGTATAAAAATGATCAACCATTGCCATTCTAGCCCAATAACGTATATATAAACCTTTCAAAAATTGATACAATATCATCACAATGTGTAGGGTCAGTAGCTGGGAGTTGGATCATTGCAAACACATCTATCTTTAACAATTAGCAACCCTTATCATAAAAACACCATCATCTGAATGCCTAAAATAAAAACTTAATTTTTCGATAAATCACGGATCAGGTGTTTTCATTAACACTTGTACAAATACCGATTATTATTGATAAATAAAGGGATTGGCTTAAAAAATAGTTTTTAATGGATGTCTGGACATCTCGTATTAAATAAGGACAGCAGGATAAACAGCCCAAAAGCTGGACTGTCCGGTGCATATTCTAGAAATCCAAAAGTAGGGGGGAAATTCCCCCCTAACTTTGAAACAAAATGTCGATTTTTCAGATACAGGGGTTGGGGGGGGATAAATACTATGGTAACTGCTGTTAAATATACTGACTTGACTAAACAATAAAATATGTTTTAACAATATTTTTCTGTATCATTAAAAATAATAAAAACATGAACATTTCTTGGACATCGCATAGGAAATGGTCTGCTATTTTTTGCCTTAAATATTCATGAGTCGCATCCCCATTATTTTCTTAATGATTATTTTTATTTACCAACATGTCCTTTAAAAAGAAAATTCCATAATTTTTATTATCTCGCGTATGGTTTAGGGTTAATTCTCTTTGACCTCCTGTGTTCTTGTTAAAAATATATGAAGCAGAATTAAGCAGCTTTAATGAATAATAAAAGGATAAAGAGTGTGCAAATTTTGTCGCACACATGCTGAAAACGTACCTGATCTTTGAAAAAAAAAGTGCAAATCTCGCAATCTAGAATAGACACTGACTGTCCCGCCAGAATCTGGGCTTATGTATGATGTTGGTTAAGAACATGATATTATCAATTTGTTATATGTATATCGACTTATTAAACTTAAACAAAACCTAAAGTGTTGTTTATGTTCCAAAATGTACTGGTAAGTAGAAAATGAATAACATTTGTTAATCTCAATTTAAACTTCCAAATCATCTGTTAGGTTTAAGTACAAGCACACATCATTTTTCCCATGCTTACAACTCAAGTTAAATAAGGGGTGATACATGTTGTTATTAAAAGAAAATATATATTTTGAATTTGACCGATTGAATTGAAGCAATACCTCAGACTGAATACACTTGCTATATGATTGGCTGGTAATTAAGTAAAGGTTTTACTCGAGAGTCTATCAAAATCAAAATAAATCTGCATGTTGATGCCTTCTAAACAGAAGTGTTATTGCAAAAATCTTTATAAAAATTGGAACATTAAATTTGGTGCTCTTGCTTGAGTCAAAGACATGCAAAGAATTATAAATAAATAAATAATAATAAATAAGTCTGTAAAAAAATGCTTTTAATTTCAATTAACTATTAAAAATCTAAATCATTTATTTCTTTTTTAAATAAATACAAATAGTAAGTAAAACTTACCGCAACCCTGTGTGCAAAAAGTTATCAACTGCAAAATGTTATAATTATTTATCAATTAGATCTATTCTTGCCTAATATTACTGTTCAGTACAATATTTTGTGTTGTTGTTGTTAAACTGTGTTGTTGTTGTTGATCATCAGGACCAAACGGCCACAAGTGAAGACGGTCTACTCAAAGCGGTAAACTTCAAGTCTGTTTGCAGCTTGAGCTGTTTTGACTAAATATCTACTTGTATTTTTTTACAACCATAGTTCATACTCTACTTCTTGCCAAGCATAAAAGAACATTTAACCAATTCGATGGAAGATTAATATCGAATCGTAAGAAAAAGAAATGGAGAAAACTTTTAACAAGATATATCTGTACTTTGCAGAATTATGTATTCATTATGGTAATGTAACGACTCGCATAATGTAAGAAATTAAACAAGAGCGTATAATCAATAATATCAAAATATAATATAAAATTATATAATTTTAGGGATCACAGTACGACGCTGCTGTTGCAGAAGGTCGGGATCTGTAAATTGTGTGCCTGCGCTGTCGTCACAACAACACCGATAAAAAATGGTGACATGATGGACGAGATAGTAAACTACAGCAACTAGATACCGGATTCGACAAACACCACCTTCGAAACAACGACAACGTCAGCCATGTCTGTCCTTGAAGAGGAAATGGATGTTGACGACTCATTCGATATAACGCGACCGGAACGGCAACTCCCATCAGAAGACATACAACGATCGTGCCATCTCAACCAGTCAGCTGCTGGACTTGTGTGCATCAATGTACGGACCTGTGTAAATAGTTGTTGTTGTTGTTGTTGTTGTTTGTGTAAATAGTGTTTAAATTTGTTATGAATAACACTTGTGAATAAAATCATGTACATAAATTCAATGTTGATAATATGTGCTCAATCATAACATTTATAATGTTGTATGTATATATGTATGTGTTGTATCACATAAATTAGAAATAGAAAGAAGTCGTTAAAATAACATACTACGCGAAATTAGAAAATGTAAGATGTGCAACGGAAACGCTGTAGAAAACGTAATAATATAGACAATCAGTTATAATTGTTAACTTTTACAAGAGTTTTCATTGAATATGTTTGTATAATTAAATAATTCTACAATTTCCTCGTGTTACAGTGGAAGATATAATTATATTGATTACTGATGTATTACTGTGTTTTTGTAAACTTCTCTTATTAAATCAATGTATTTATATTATTATACACACTGCGTAACTTTCTGTTTTGTGGCAAAAAAAGCATTGTATTATTCTTATATGCTAATAAACGTTGGTGTTGAGGTTGTTGTATATGCTATTGCTATTTGTAGATACATAAGTATCTAATAAACCCTAAACAAAAAGTTGTTTTTCTTATATATTTCTCTTTCTATTCATCTGTACTGTTTACATTTAACATAGTTTATAAAAATGTAACCATAAAAATGATGGGGCGAGTCGTTATATATTGTATATGCAAAAACATAGTTATGTCACTGTGGTAATGTATAATACTAATTGTAAGAGTTAATAAAATAACAGGTGTAGAAATCTTGAACAAATCATGCAGGATGCGATACAGTATCCCAGTTTCTGTTGACACTGTGACGTTCCTGAAAAAATGAAAGTTAAAGAAAAGCATTTTAACAAATTTCATCAAACTTCTAATTTGCCAAACGTATGATATTTTTCCATACCCTACCCGTTTTTACCCACTTTAAACACAATAAAATCGAAGTAAAGCATAAACATGACCGAAATTGAATCAAAGATACTAGGCTATTAACAAATTACAAAAAAATCCTACCATATAAGTTATGATGGGGCGAGTCGTTATATATGTGGGCGAGCTGTTATACATGTGGGGCGAATCGTTAAAAAACACGGGGCGAGTCGTTATGGGGCGAGTCGTTAAGGGGGCGAGTCGTTACCAATTCTTCATTATATATCTCGAGTATTGTTTTTTAATTTAAAATAATAGATATCAATCACTGAATTCAATTTATTACAACAATCTAGTTTTAAAGACGTAATGAATGCAGTTTGAATATGGAAGTCAATATTAATTTACCTTATCATCTTTACACATCTTTACACAGACAGAAAATACATCTTTCACAGGAACATGGATACAAGTTTATTGAGATCGGCACGGATAAATAGAAACCTTTTAAAAGTTTTTGTGAAAAACAGCAATTTCACCCGACCATTACAACCGCTACATTTGTCTGAATAAAATACATAGACTTGCAGCTTTTTAAATTCCTAATTGTAAACGTGAAGAGAAAAAACCTGGCGTTTCAATCCAACAAAAAATATCCCAATATTGACCGGTACTCGATAATATGGCACTTCTGGAAATCGACAATTAAAGAGAAGAAATATTATTTCTTGGTCAACAGCAATATTCTGAAACACTGTTCTTTTCGATTGAAGAAGAACGGACGAACAATAGACGTTCATTCAAGAAAAACATTTATTTCACCAAAACACAACTATACAAGTCGGAAAAGGAAAATAAATTTAATATAGTGATCTTCTTGAAATCGCATATCGTACTCTTGTATCATGTCACGTTGGGTTCAAGCTTAAGGCCAACTTAGTGTCTTTTATAAGTCTAGGTTCTTGCGAGTCTGAGGTTGAATTATGGAAGGACCCGGAGCAGTCCTTCCCAAATACCGTCGGTCCTCGGATTTTTCCGATAATAAATTGGAAAATCCGGAAATGATTCTAATATTGCTGGACCTCGTGTCTGGTAATAAAATTACGGCGAAATTTGGAATTCCATAAGCTATTTTCAGAAAAGTTTCAAGGCAAAAGTTGGATTTTACCAAATTATTAATGAATACTCCAATAATGTAAAACGTTTTTTCATTGGTTGCATTTTCTGAATGACGTAAGTGTATATACAGTATCCGAAGATTTTTTATGCGTCGTCAAACAAATAACACACTACGTCATCACTACGTGAAAACATGTCGCAAAGGGAGAAAATAACAATTGACAAGC
Organism: Dreissena rostriformis; assembly: GCA_007657795.1. Taxonomy (NCBI): domain Eukaryota; kingdom Metazoa; phylum Mollusca; class Bivalvia; order Myida; family Dreissenidae; genus Dreissena; species Dreissena rostriformis. The sequence goes on along the minus strand of VMBQ01001407.1, from coordinate 6,418 downwards.
ATGGGTGTTGTGGTTTCCGTTTTATCCGATTTATTCGTAAGCAAGCGGGCATAAACGAAATTCATTATGGCCTTCACGCGAATTGTCAACATCAACAGAGGAGCTAAAAAGGAAACTAAATAAACAGAAACAAATATATAATTGAATTATTTACTTGCTCTCAATGGAATAAATGAAGTGAAGCTCTCAGACATACATTATTTTATTTTAGTTTCATTATTTGTTAGTGAAATGTATGAATAATAATAATTATATTATTATAATAATATTCAAATATTGTTAAAAAAAATCTTATTTTTGTCTTTCTTCGTCATTTTCCTGTTTTTGGTCCGGAAATGATCAGTCCGGACCGGCAAAGACTGCATGATTAAAGGACCTCCTGGCCGGCAATAAAAAATATAATTTTGGGAAGGACTGACCCGGAGTGTGTCCAAGAATTCATACATTATTTTCTTCTTAGAATGAAGAATGGTGAAACAATTTTCTTACGATAGATGTAATTTTCATTCATGTGTACAGCAACAAAACTAACATGTGCTGGAAGTTGAATTGAATCTGTGTTGCCTAAGAAATCATTGTGCAATCCTGACAGCATCTGAATACTGTAAGTCTGAAATCTAGCTGCATTCACACAACTTAAAACAAGTACCGAACTCACAAAACTGAAAACTTGTTCCTGTACTCCTCAATTGTTTCTCGTACCAGAGATCTATTGAATGACACTTTATTTTTACTTTATACGTAATAATGTTTATTATGAATGTTTTCCAGTATGTTAAAGTTAAATTGTTTAAGTTGATTATTAGTGTGTGTCAATACGTTTTATAAGAACATGAATTAACGCCAAAACTAGTATGGATAAGAGACTGGTCCACCTACACACCGATATGACTTAGGCCGAAACTGTCCTAAAATAATTATTGACAAGGAACTATTTTTCGAATTCCAGATTAAAAATGTCGTAACCAAATACATTTTAGTTTGTGACCACAAGAAAATAAAATATCGTTCGCAATAGAAACTCTACAGTTATGTTATTTACCTTGCGAACACTTTTACACTGGGAATAAGTTACCTGTACACCGTTTACTAAATGTGAGTCACGTGATCAATTTGTTTAGTTCAGGTGTTTCTTTTTCAAAACATGAACTCAAACGCGGAAATAACGTAAATTCACACGCGCGATCTATTTGACAATCAATTATGTACACAATTATCAGACTGGCCTTTCTAGGCATTTTATTTTCGGTGTTTTTCTACGTTGTCCAGTCTCAGAAATGGAACGCAGTAGTGCGATGCAGTCACGGAGAAGTGGAGGGTTTCACGATCAACTCACAGTACGAGGCGTTCCCTAGGCGGCGAATCAACGTGTTCCTGGGGATTCCATACGCCAAACAGATCGGCCAGTATCAGGACTGGAGGAGAGAGTTCAGATTCAATGTAAGAAACTTGAGTGTGCAGTGAATTATGACCATCTAAAACTGTCTAACTCGATCAGTATATAACTGTCATTTATGATAGATTAGTCATTGTCAGCTCAGGTACTACTAAAAAGTACCTTGGGTACTCTTTAAGTATTCTACAAACTACCCTGGGTATGCAAAATATACTAAAAAGTACCCCCGAGTATGGCCAGTTGCCTTAATAACTGTATTTTCCGTAAACAGGGTATACACAGGGTACGTACGGTTGTAGTATACCTTAGAGTGCATAAGGTACTTTTAAGTTGTACCTGAGCCAACAAAGACCAATTGAGCATCATTTACTCCAATTTTATAATATAAGGTCAGTATACATCAACATCATATTCTCAAGTCCTCTTTTTCCTTGTAGCTGCTAAATGTAGCATCATTCAGATATGAATTAGTGTCTAGTGTTCAAGGTGTTTATTCATTATTACTGCTCATTATTCACATGACATCTACATCGGTACGTTGACCAGTCAAACTTGACAATTACTCGACGGGTAGTGGCGCTTAATACAAGAGTATAGAGATCGATAGAAAGGTAGATTATATAAAAATACAAGAGGTGATACAAATTAAGTACTATATAATAGTATTTATTCAGAGTATATAAGGTTAGAAGAGTTAATACAGATAAAGTACACAATACTTCATATTTAAATTAGGAATAATAAAAATAGATTTATAGTAGAAGGAAGGAAAAAGAGAGATAATCCCAGCTTTCATACAACCAGCTGGAAGTGAAACCCCCTGTTAGAAATGCAGCGTCGCTAGCTCCCTCTTGAAGGATACAAAAGAGGGGGCCTCAGCTACTGTAGCTGGTAGTCTGTTCCNTGTTTGGGCAAACTTTAACATTGGCCATAACTTTTGCAATATTGAAGATAGCAACTTAATATTTGGCATGCATATGTATCTCGTGGAGCTGCACATTTTGAGTGGCGAAAGTTCAAGGTCATCCTTCAAGGTCAAAGGTCAAATATATGGGTCAAAATCATAACTTTTGCAATATTGAAGATAGCAACTTGATCTTTGGCATGCATGTGTATCTCATGGAGCTGCACATTTTGAGTGGTGAAAGGTCAAGGTCATCCTTCAAGGTCAAAGGTCAAATATATGGATCAAAATCGCTCAAAAGGGGACGTAGTATTTCACAAACACATCTTGTTTCATTTAAGTTAGCTATATAAAATAAACTATACAATTCAAGTTTGAAATAAGTCACTTCCAAATAAAAATGTCTTCTTCATTGAATGGAGTTTGTCTAAACTAATATTGGCTCAAATTATTGACATCATGAATAGGAGTCCTTGTACAAACAGTCTGACCTCACCTTGATCTACCCAAGAAGGCAAATAAGAAATGTAATAAATCTTCCTGCATTTGGAGTGCACTACTGCAAATGACAGGATAATGCATATATTAGGCTGCTGGTACTGTCAATTTGCCTAACAAGTTTAACTTTTAAAGATGTGATACCAAGAACTTTTCCCTTTGTCAAGTTATTACTCAAACAGTGTTTCTTTCCAAAATTTTCGGAATGGGTCTTGAGCCTATGTGATTGGGAGAAATTGAATTGTGTTGACTTAAATTGGGAAGTTTGTTTGATGTTTTTGCGTACACATACTATTAATTTAAAATGAAAGTGTTTTTAGCATTATATTGGCTAAGGTTCAACTTATAAGAGCTTTGATATGGAGAGGAACTGAATATTTGGATTTATTAAAAAAATATATATATTTTTGATATTTTCAATTGGGAATATTCAGCAGTCATATAGGGAAAATACATCATTGTTTACATAAGGAAAAGGTCCAAACTTCGACCCTTATTTAACAAAAAAGATATACACTGTGGAAGTATGGCATTTCCACTGTATGCAAGGGGCATTGCTGAGCCTGTCTCACCCATTTATGTACATTGTGTAGAATTTCTTAACAACTACCAAGAAAAGTACACTACATTTTATAGGAGCAGGAAGTTCTATGAAACATAGCAATATGGTATCAAACTTAGGAAAGTTTATTTCAATGCAAGAATATGGATCAAAGGCTATCAGTAGTCCAACTTGTTGACGCTCTCAAATATTAAGCTACTTTTTATATGGGTAATATTTGGAGCATACAACGGGCGAACNGTACACCACATTTATGGTAACAGAGTCGTCATCAAATAATCATTTTTCTTATCGGTTGGCTAACACTTAACTATAGTGACAATTGTGTGATAATTAAGTTCACTGTTTTGTATGTATCTTTGGTAACCGTCACAAATAGGCTTTATTGGATTTGCGGTTCAATGGTATGACGCAGTAGCACTGGTTGTATTATAAGCATAGTGGTATAAGTATGATTTGAGTTATTTCAACGATTCGTGTATTGTAAATCATTTCACAGGAGTTAAGAAGATTAAACGAGTACGATTTTGTGTTTTAATTTAAGGAATCAGCAGCCGGTATAACATGTTCTAAGCTTAACATGTAAAATATAGTAACGCTTGTAGAAAGTCTGATATACGTGTAAAAGGTTTTGTTTACCACTGGCTGATCTGACGTGACTTGGTTCAACGCATTGTAGCCTATCTTGGTGCATTGTAGCCTATCTGGGTGAGTCATGCCGGAACCCCACTCGCTCTTGCATCACCGCCGACTCGGTCTGTGGCACCAGCGGAAGTTGCACGTGTAACACGGGATTCGTTCAGTTCGGGTCGACATGTATCTCCGGCAACGGTTAGCTTCGTGTGAAACCTATTGTTTTACCGTTTTCCCTACCGTATATCGAAATACTTCAAACTGCAGATGCTAACAGTGATTATGTGACCCCGTTTAACACCATCGGGACATCATTATGCTATAAAATACATGTCATGTATATCGAGCACTTCGTATCCAGGCACGATTCATACACATGTAGATCACAGTATTCTTAATTTCTTACAATATATTAACTCTTTGTGTGCTGTACACGCTTTATTTGTGAGTAGTTATGTACACATGCTAATGATTCTAACACGTGTATCACAACGTCCGTTACAACATAGTCTTGAGTTCAACGAATAAAAAATACAAGCATTATCTGAGGGGAGAAAAACATAACAATTATTGCTGAATGCACATATGACCAGGCTTTTACATCTTAACGGGTCACCATGTGCCCTTCTTTCCTTATTAAAGAATAGTAGCTGGCGCTTCTATGGGACCTTTTGTTTATCGAAGTTAAAGCCTGTACTCATGACACTAACATTAACACAATCGAAAACTGCAGTGTTGAATGGCTATATGAGTCGCGTTCTGAGAAAACTGGACAAAATGCATGTGCGTAAAGTGTAATCCCAGATTAGCCTGTGCAGTCCGCAAAGGCTAATTAGGGACGACACTTTCCGCCTTAACTGGATATTCGCTAAGAAGAGACATCATTTAAACCAAAAATTACATAAATGCGGAAATTGTCGTCCCTGATTAGCCTGTGCGGACTGCACAGGCTAATCTTGGATGACAATTTACGCACAAGCATTTTGTCCAGTTTTCTGCAAACACGACACATATATGTAGCTTGTAACATCAGGCGTATTTCTACACTGACATGCGCCGTTATATGCACGCTGAACTAGAGCAAAACATATATGTATACATGTGCACTTTTCCCTATCATATGTGAAGATGTACACGTGCATGGAGGTTATTCCATTCCATACCATATATGCGACATGTGCAAAACAGTTTTTTTCGGATTCATAACCGAGCATGCTTGCTATGGGTTCTTTCAGCCGGGCTCGGCGACTCGTGCTCGAACCCAACCCGCACGTGTACCACCTCGAACTCGGTGTGCGCCACCTCGGCGGGGAACACGTGTCAGTGCGCGGGAGGATACGTCCAGTCCGGTCTTGTCTGTGTGGTCGGCACGGGTAAGATCACGTGCACGTGTCACATTGTCCTTGTGTCGTCCGGTTGGTTGGTACACGCGTGGCATTACAAACGTCAGAATGTTACGCGTCCATGTGCGTCTGCAAAGTCCCACGTGACGTGATCAATATACTGAACGATGTACCTAGACGTGTAACCTGTTTATGCATGTCGTTTCCACGTGACAAAGTGCGTCTTACGTGATAACTGTATTTAAACGTGTGTGGTGGTTTGACTTTCACTAAATTTTGTCACTGTCAGTGTAATTTAATCGTCCTAATGATGTGCGAACAGTTGTTAGTTACCCGTTCGTCGTGCATGTTCATGTTATAATGTCAATTAACGCTCTTTTAAACTCCCAGTTCTTTAACTCAATAAGATGGAACTAACGTGCCCAAATAATGACTTCAAGGTATGTTCTTATTTTGATATCACAGATACGATTATTTTCTGAACGTTTTTGCATCGTATTTAGCGAATATCGGGCAACAGTGTACGAACCCCGCTACAACATGCGTCACCTCAAACACGTTCTGCGGACCGGACGGGTTCTGTGTCTGTAACTCCGGTTACATTCAGTCCGGAACGACCTGCATCTTGAATTTCGGTTAGTGAGGCTATAATGTATAGGGGATTAATAACCAGTTGTAGCTTTATGTGGGATTTAGACCTATACATCTATTAAATATTCTGGCGATTTGTATATTCCGTTACGTTATAGATGTTATTTTTTTTTTAATTTGGTAATAGGGTCCTACCTTTCAATATAATATTTCAACTTTCTACAGAACTGAAATAGTGCACGTTTTCAATTATTTTTCCTTCATAGGAATGAATGGAGCATCTTTATTATTGTTGTTTTAATTAATAACTCTTTCATCGTAGACAAAGTGTGCTTTTAGTAGAATTCGACGTTAGGCTGAGGTTAAGCAGTTCAGATACTTTCAGCCGGTCTTGGTGACTCGTGCGCGAACCCTCCGCGAACGTGCTCAGTCACGAACTCCGTGTGTGACGCCACTGCTAGTAGCACGTGCCAGTGTTCAAACGGCTTCGT
>VMBQ01001406.1:171717-184012 GCA_007657795.1 Dreissena rostriformis | reverse complement strand
GTTATCCTTGACTGTAAGGTCAAAATAAATACATACATACAATTATGTTAGTTTTATCAAAATGGATAGAAAAAAAAACGCATATCGTTTGAAAAAAATATGTACTACGCAGCAAAATAGCACCTTCGAGTGCAATATAAAGTAAAAAAAATATGTATTACATTTTACAATATTTATGTTTCGACAAATTCACAGAACATCTTATTATTCTGTGTTTGCCTAAAAGATTTGTTTCTCTTCTTTAGTGATTACCGTTAATGACCAGTATTCCAACTTAAAGAAATGGATCGGCGGTCAGTATATGTCAAGAGTTGATTAATTATAATGTATGTGTATTTCTACTGAGAACTTTCCAATGTCTTTATTTATCAAGCTTTGTGTCATGACGTTTCAATATTTGAAAATGTCTATCCTATGTATGTCTATATTGACATGAACATGATTTTTTGTTTTGTGTTTTTTTGGCAGAGAGAAACATCAAAGCGTTAAAACATTACCCGTATCGTCAATTAAATATCGTCAACTTTATGATACTCTGTCATTACGATTCTCTTCATCAGATTTGCAATTTATTAATAAAACGCACGATTGTCAATGAAATGTACGGCATCCATACAACCTAATCAGTAATAAATACGTAGACGCATGTTAAATGCTGATGTTGCTGGAAGATTCCATTCTGAAAACAACTTTTGCCAATAAAATTCCCACCATTCATGAAAACTAATCATATTATGTGTCAGAGACGTTCACTTAAAAAAAAAAGTCATTTAATGGTGTTGTTGCAGCAAAAACATTTCCAATAGCACCCACTGTTCTCCATTTTAATATCTCATGATTATTAACGAAATTGGAAAACCACTTCATTGATTTATTTTGCATATTCCAATGAGCAATCTACACTGATGTATTTGTACTTATTATATCAGTGTTAGAAATGCATTTATAATTATTGTGTGTGTTACCAAAGACCGTGTCTTTTTGTGACAATGTATTTTTCAAATTGTTGTAAAATTGAAATTTAGTATGTTATTCATAAATTCACAATACAACGTCGATTATATAGATATCGTATTCTGATACCAAATATATTCACTATTTTGCAAGTATTATGTCGCAAACGAAGACGGCTTAGCGCGTGCTTAAAGAACGCTTTCAATAATAATTTCTTTACAAACACGTATGCAATGCAATCTAAATGTGTGATCAAATGGAACTGTACTTAGATACATTCGACGAACACGAAACTTCAATTTACTGATATCAAAAGATGAATGGTCTTAGAAATAAGGAACTTTCCAAACCGCAATAACTGATGTAAACTAATCCTTTCAACAAGTTTCTGTTTATTTGGATCGCTTTTTGCCATGAATGCTACATTCTTATTTTACTTCTTAAATTTCGCCAGCATGAAAACAATGGAGATAGTTTAAAAGAACACAAATACTTACAGAGTAATTATATGTGTTAATGTATTCCGCAAACGGTTAAAAATGTTGAATACGTTTACAGTTTTCCTTGAATAATAATCTGTTATCGTGATGAAATTAAATTTGGAAACACGTAACATATATATACATATATACTTTATTATTTACAAAATCATACAACAATAGCAAATGACGTGCCCATACAAACGCCACTTTATGATGTTGAATCTGTATAGTATCAGAAATCTGTTGATAGGTCTTGTTTAAAAATATTGACACTGTTTCACAGTTCAGACATTAATAATGAATATCCACATGCTTTGTAAAGAAAGCGAAAAAATGCCCTTGATGTAAAAAAGTAACCAGCCTTTACCGGTTTTCTTTATTCTATTATACTTTGAATCGCCCGCTTTGAAGATTACCTCTAAATATTTCCGTAAAATATATTGTTTACAGATCCGGAAAACTCCGACATATATCGATAGCTATCAGATGACGTTTGAAAATTACTAATAATAAAAAAAACACTATTTTAATGTATATATTTCGAAACTTATGCGTTTATTTGAAAAAGAAGGATATTTTTTTTTACAGATTCAGAATTTCAGTTAGGTTAGACTTTTGTATAAATTCATGTGTGTACTGGCTACGAATAATAACACGAAAGCAAGGTAAATCTGTAAACGTCCATCAAACTTTTTATAAAATCGAAAATGCCTCTTTATGTCATCAATGACCCAGTTTTGCATTTAAGTATGAAGTTTTTAAAGATTACTTTTTAAATAAGTATAGAGTCTCTTGTACTTGTGTACAGTCAGCACATGTACGATGGACATCACACATTTAATGAGATTATTGACAGGAAAATCATTTACCTCTATTAAATTATTGAAAAAGCAATGACAAAATATAACACTTGACAACACTTATTACTATATGAATTTGAATTACCAATCAATCTGTTATGTACATGAACACTGTATATTATAGCGTATGGTAAAAGCTCATTAAGTAAATAATTTCGGGTAAATCTGAATGCTGAAAATTTGAAAAATGAAAAACATTTATTTATAAATAGCGATTCTAAATGAAAATCGTCAGGGCAAACGCAAATAATTATCAATAAAACAAGTTTAACAAAAACGGCAACAAACACATTGAAACAAAACGATTGATGCTTCACAGTAAGATATGTAAGTCGTGTACACATAGTATTGTCCATTTACGATTGTGTTTGCAATGTCACTCTTGTCGACGAACTCTTAATCGTTATTTTCAGTTTCAATCACATTCGATGCCTTCTCCGAGTCATCAGCGAACAATGCATAGCCGGAGAATGACGAGTACATGTAGCCATGCAGGTAGGGTGCTCGCTGCAAAAGTACGTGCCACACTTGGTCCCCGGATGTTAGATTCAAGATGGCGGTGCTTGATGACGTCGCCCAGTTCGGAATACTCTCTGCCCAGACTGTGGTCACTAGTGGTGAGTTGATTAATCAGATCGTCGACGCGTCGTCAACGAATTGCTGCTGACGTGACGATGACGATTGACATTTCGAGTCGACGAAGGTTTAACGAATTTTTTTACCGTACCGATCATAAAATAATTTTTTTACTACACCATTTCTGTTTTACGCTCAACTGAAACGAGCTTTTTTATTTGATAAAGCAACCCCTTTAAACCAATCAGCGATCGTAATACGGATGTGTATAGGCAATTCATTCAAAATGTCGGCCAGAGAAGAATTTGTTCCCTTTCCTAAAAAATCTAAGAAAAAATCTGAAGTTTGGAACCATTTTAGTGTCAAACTGATCGATCCTACTTAAATAGCGAAGGACGGGAACTTTTTTTTTGTTGTATAAAATGTTAAGGTTAATTCTTAATAATGGTGAATTCAAGTCATTTTATTTTTTATTCAATTGAATGTTGATAATGTTATAAAATATTGTGATTGTATTTTTTTTTTAATTTTATTTAATAAATTAAGTGGTCAAGAAACTATTATCATAAGGTCCATATGTAAGTACATATTTTCATATTCTTCTGATAATGATCATAAAAGTTGTTCTTTTAAAATAAAATTACTTTTTAAAGATATCTTTTTATTTACCAATCTGTAATATTCTTCACTCTGTACAAGATTTGTTGTTGACTTGTTGTTAATGTGGTTTAGCGCCGTTTTCAACACAGTACGTAACATTGCAGCCACAATATTTTTCACTAATTCGAACACGAAGCAAGATTTTATAGCATTTATTCATTATTAAATCACAAAACACATAAGAAATAGTCATGATAAAGTTCTTTTTGATAAATAATAGCAATGTAATGTTAATATTAACAAAAAAACTGGTTAAAATATTAAAAACTTATTTTTTTTTGTTAAAAATGCTGATTAATCGAGTTATCGCTGATTATGGCCTCCGATTAATCGACTCGGTTTTTGGGAACCGATTCCAACCACAAGTGGTCACCATCTGGTCGTTCTTCATCAGCATTACAGCATTCTGGGATGACAATTAGACATTTACTTATCTTGGATATATAATCATCAAAATTAAACAGGACGTCCATAAACCTGGGTAAAAAGACAACGTTTACGATCTAATTGCGTTAACATAGTATTTCGACATGAGGGAACTTGTTTTTGGTTTATTTTTTTTATTTCGGTAAACACGCATGAGTGTACTTTTCATTGCTTTATTATCTTAATACATAAGATAGTAATATCTCAGGAGCAAGATTCTATTTGTGCCAAACGTGTTCAAAAACGTGCATTATTTAATATATTTAATAAACAAAACATACGTTAATTTTCATAGTCATTTCGATAACATTTGTTGTTTATTAAAGTCAACCAATATTAATACATTTGATGTTAACATCTATGAATAATTACTAAGACCGTTTCCAGTAAATTAGTTTGCCATAAATAACGTTGTTATCATAACGAATAATCCTAACGTTAAGAATTTGAAAGACGATCAACACATTAAACACAAGTCCTTAATTTGTATTACGATATTACGCATTGAGAGTTTTAACGAATTTGATAACATAATTGATAATCTTAAAATTTAATTCCTCATATACGATGCAAATTGTCTAACAATTAACCATACGTTTATTTTAAACAAATTTGCTATAACACATGACCGGAAATTTAACACAGTGCATGTATAAAAACAATCCATTGTTTACGAAGTTTTACGTAGTTTCACCTAAAATATAATAACATGAAAGAAACACTGAATGATGACTTCTCGTAAGGGCGTGTCGTGTTTTATTAACCACTATTGTATTCCTTGATTCAACCAGAAGCAAAACATACTAATTTATATAACTGCAGCTAACAACTTGAAATGTTATTTTTTTATTCATTCCGTATATTTAGGAAAACGGGGTTTTCTTTCCACTTACCTTTTTTGTCCCCTGAGCGGCAATTACAACAGTAATATGGTATGTTCCAGAGATCGGGGCGGCAAATTTACCCGTCAGCTCATTATAAGCCCCGCCTACATTTGTTATGACTCTATCAAACGTGAGATCCATATTGGCATCGATTTATCCCTTGTTCTCTTCGAGCCCAACAAAGAAAGCAATTTGTTTGGCGGGAACAGCTGACTTACCTACAATTAAATGAATGAACACGTATAACCATCACATGAAATCGAAAAAAGCAATTATTATATTATTAAAATTGGTTTGCCTGTACTATTATGGTAGCGTGGTTTTATAACAATCTTGGTCAAATATTATAACTTTAATAGTAACACAAATTTACATCGGGTTTGAACTAAACGACACCAAACTCAAACATTTCTGTAGTAAAATAGTCCATACATCTGCGGACGCCGAAGACAAAGTGTACGAAAATGAAATAAGAATGACCGGGCCATAAATCTACAGACATAGGCGACTTACATGTATCATAATAAAGCCCTTCAACCCCTTTTATCGACAACCTATACGTGTCGATCGTCAATGTTTTCTCACAAATACTAACGAATGATTATGGAAAGGGGTTATGTGAGAGAAGCATTAGAAACACACATTATGTGATCCTTCGGGTGTTTTGTTAAACGAAAATTAAATAATTTACTTTTAATTATTTACGATTTATTTATAAAAGAATATACACAAAAGCTCATATCATAACTAGATACTCGTTTGCGTATGATTATCTTTTGTATAAATCAAGTTAATAAACCATAATAGCTAATCGTGTCACAAGAGTGTTATGGAATTTTAATCTCGCAAAAGTTAAAAAGGCATCGCAAAAATGCACTCTAAGTTTGAAATTAAAAAGCACCGTCTCTTTTAATGAGATGTACATTATGTACCGGTATAGCTAGTATGTCCTTGTAAACACTTTAATTCGTATTTCTTTGAATACCTTATTCAGACAATGAATTGTACGTTTTAAATATAGTTTGTCAAGTATTTACCCTACCTGGTTCTCCCGGTTTCCCGGATATCCCAGGTTCGCCCTGTACTCCCTTCTCCCCCGGGCGCCCTGCCGGACCCCTCGGGCCTCTTATGGGCAACCGGACTAGCATAGAGGAGGTCGATGTTTCACCTTTGCACTTAATCTCCAGTTCACACTGATTGGTTTCAGGCACGTCTTTGTCGTCGTCACGTGTCGCGCGTTGGGTGGAGTGCCTGATCCTGTAACGGCTGTCCCCATAACGTTTTGACAATGCAACGTTCAACGTGAATACGGTAACGGATACAAATAGTGACAGTTTTATATTATTTGCCATAATGGTTGTTATAATACAGACTCGTCTTTTTCTTTTATCAGTTTTGTTTATTTCGCGAACATTCACATTATTTTTGTACCAGCGTGCCTTGTTGACTTATTATTTCCCAGTGCGCAGTGTCTGTGGTTTATCGTTTACGTTAACATCTTCTGAAAGAGAAACACATATAATATTCTACGTTTGGAAATTTGAATTAAATGGAAATATATAATGATTGACATTTCATGAATACATGTGTACTTGTTACATTTTAAATAATCTGGTGATAAATAAATCAGTATCAAATGATTTTGATAAGCAGATACAATATAACCATTGTTTTTGGCGTTGCGTGATGTTTTATTTGCAAGGTGTTGTTTTGCTAAAAAGATATCATATGTTACTTAGTCTGATAATAATATTTTATTATATACCTGTTTATTACTTTTAACAAAATACAGGTTGCATCAATCGTTGAAATAAATCCGTATTATGCTACTCGCTGTTTTCCGATTCCGTATTACCATACTAGCCGGACTACTTTCTTCGATCCATTTAATGACGTCACATTTTAATGACGTCACAATAAATGACATCACATTTTAGTCATTGCTTTGTCAGTTTTGTTAAAGCAAAAATATACAATTGATAACTGTTTTCGTTAGTTGTTGTATATAATAAAAAGACTATTACGCTAGTCAATTGTTCCAAGTTTTTGTTTCAGTCTCGTGGCTTGCGCTATTTCGTATCACACTCGAGACTCCGCCTCTCGTGTGATACGTCATCACACAAGCCACTCGACTGATACAAACTCTTGGAACAATTGACTAGCGTTATATTCCGTATATATTAACTGGTGCGTTACGTGTGTTAATATGTATCCTAAATATATTTCAGTAAAATCAATAAACAATATATTATGCTCCCATTTTGTAATAAGTTTACTTGCTACTGATACAAAATCATTAAAATATAAACCTTCATTATATACCTGTTTGATGCTTTTAACAAAATACAGGTTGTATCAATCGTTGAAACAAATCCCGTATTATGCTCCTCGCTGTTTCCGATTCCGTATTACCATACTAGCCGGGCTTCTTTCTTCGATCTATTTAATGACGTCATGTGTTAATAACGTCACATTTAATGACGTCACATTTTAGTCATTGTTTTGTCAGTTTTGTTAAAGCAAAAAAATACAATTGATAACTGTTTTCGTTAGTTGTTGTATATAATAAAAGGAATATTACGCTAGTCAATTGTTCCAAGTGTTTGTATCAGTCTCGTGGCTTGCACTAATTCGTATTACACTCGAGGCTCCGCCTCTCGTGTGATACGTCATCACACAAGCCACTCGACTGATACAAACTTTTGAACAATTGACTAGCGTCATATTCCGTATATATTACCTTCCGAGCAAATGTACTCCGCTCTTATTTCTTTTGCACTGGGAAAAGTATCAAATCCAATAAACATAAAACACACACTTACCAATTTAACTTATGATACTAAGCTATTAGAAAATCCAATTATAGCAATATGTCGACGCTGCAATAGCTGGTCCAATAATGTTCATTTTAGCAGAATCATTCTCATTCATATAGCATCGTCTTGTTCCCCCTATATTGACACCTAACGACGTTTATGGCACCTTGATCTAAAATCAATTACCTTCTCACAGACCGCGCATCCCATAAATGCAGTCTTGGACATAACCCACTCGACCAACGACCGAGTCGATTGATTTTTGCGTCGGTCGAGTGAAAATTCCAAGCCGGTAGCCCGATCGGTCGAGTGCTTTTTTTCGTGTCCGAACTTAGTAACATGCACGAAATATTCCTCTGCATTCCGGAAATTTTCACTCGGTACCGATTGTGCCAGGTATTTGATTTATTGATTTTTGATTGGCTGGTGATGTTCGGACATGAACGGTAACTGACGAAAAATCCTCGCTACTTTCCGAAAATCTTACAATGTCCGTCATCTTAAAATATTTTTAGCGATCGATTTGCAAACAACAACATTTGAAACATTTGCAAAGTAAAGCACTGCACTATCTGCTTAGCATATTGTAAAGCAATATTCTAACAAAAGTATATATTTATTACGTATTTGCTAGGAAACTTGTTTTCATTGTCTGAAATTAAACGATATGCACATTTTATTTCATGTGCAAAACACGTACATCTTCCGGACATTCTTTTTTCGGATACAGTATTTTTCGTCGATTTTAATTATTTATTTTTTATTTTCGACGTTCTTTTTAACATTTTCTATACAATGACGAATACACATGCGGTGATACGAATGGTCTGGTTTATACTATTTTGCATTGTATCCTCAAGTCAAGTCACCAGTTTCGGTTGATGTGTAACAAATAGTTTACAAGATCAGATTAAAGAATAAATATTAACCAGTGATTGCAACTAGAAAGACTAAAAAAAAGTACAATTAGTTAGGGCTGGGGGAAGCTCTGCCCTTTATCGTAGTTGGGGATGTGCGGCCCCAGACCCTCAGTCTAATTTTCCGGATTTCACAGTTGGGACAATTGACACCCCTGCTATAGAAGCTTATTCAGAACTGAATCGGTAATCTCCATTGGGCACTCATTGTGTAGATGCTTATTGAACAGAGTAGAAAGTTGATCTCTCTAGACTCTATAACTAGTATTATTACCGGATGGAGTGGGTTAGGTCAAAGACTGACATATAAGTAACAAATGTTACAGAATAATAACTTTAATTCGGGCTAGTTAAAATTGATTCGGGCTAGTGAAATTTCCAAGCTGGTAGCCCGATCGGGCTAGTGCCTCAAAAAAAATAATGCCAAGACTGTAAATGGATGTTATATTGGCTTTTCTCAGAAGGCAATTAAGGAACAACCTTCCAGACATTTCAACACTTAAAGAGCCAATATCAGGACTCGAAATCGTTTAAAAGGTTTTATTGTAATGACTTTAGGCTTGCATTCAACCAGCGCATGAATACAACTTTACTTGGTCCGAATCAATTAAGGCGTCATTGGTTTTAATAATGAACTATGTTCGCGAACCGTGACAAGCACATAAAACCCTTTTAAAATACACTGTAGAACACTCCATAAGAAGATAACACGGGTCATGTGAATATTGCTTGAGATTAAACTCATGGAATAAAAAACAGCATTGAGAAAAACATCAAAGAAAACTCGACAACGCGTCTTTACGAATAAGTATCATTAAGTTTATAGACATGTTGTTTAATAACAGGCATTTTCAATTAACTTTCGATGTCTAACCTATATAACTGGCGCTGTGCAGTGTGGTAGCCGCTACCTATCGAAAGAACTTGCTGTTGAGTTTGCAAACCAATTTATCAGGCCGACCCATGTTTGACACATGGGCTTCCAACCTTCCTCTGACCAGGTTGCTTCGAAAACGTTATACAATATAAATATTCAAACATTGTACCTATAAAGTGTAGATGTAAATGTATAATAACAATCAAGTGACATATAAGTGTGCTTGTTGAGTGTTGACCTGTAAATGACATGCATTTGGAAGTATGTCAATCTGTACGCATCGATTTAAGAAGCTTCAGGCCAGGGTGGACGGCCATATAAACCGCATGCCTCATACGAACCTCGTACATACGATCTCCCTGCCCAGAAACACTATACTTTAATGGGACTGTTCTTCAGATGACAAGCGTAAATATATAGAGATTTACACCATGAGAATAAAAAGAAAACGACTGCGTACAAGAATATACATGTGTATTAGGAATTAATGTTTTGTTCCACAACACATGGTTGTTAGTTTAATTAGAATTTATATGGTCATCTCTGGATAATTTACATGCTTTCAATGTGTTGTTACGAGTAAGCCTGGATGTTGACAAAATCCCGTTCCGTTGTTGGTAGACTGGTATTGCTATACACCATTATGCCTTTTTAACTAATGTGTGTATGTCTAATCTCGGATGGCAACCGCTATATTTTAACGAGTAATAATGATGTAGCACCTTTTTAACATCGTTAACGCTTAAGCTGCGTAAGTCGGTCGTTTGAAAAAACTCCTGAAACACAAGACAGTTATCCGGGAAAAGATATGTTCATTAATGTGCAGCTACACACAATACACAATAATCTTCAGAAAACCGACCAAACACATATCAACAGCAATGAAGCACTTTATTTTTAACTGCATCTGTAACCTTTAATGGTGAAGTGTAACGAACGTTTTCGAGACGAATCGGCTTTAAAAGAAACGGTAAGTAACTTTCCTTTAATCGTATTAGGCTTCATTGGTTACTTCCATTAGTCGTAAATTTGCCAACTTATATAACTCTGATAAACCGACTTCCGCTCACGAAGTAAGCTATATTTTTGCTTAACTACCATGAATAGACTCTCGTAAAACATATTGAATGTTGTCAGATACGTCACCAATGTAGTATTTAATATGTTGGATGCAAACTCATATAGATTTACGTTAATACTAAAGAAATATGCTGATCGGTAAACTTCGTTAAAACACGTAATGCATTCGGAAGCGCAGTAGTTTCCGGATCCGGTCTCTCCGTTTGCTAGGTGGCGCTCTGTTAAAACGGCTTGCAGATCGGCAAGTTAGTCAGTTCTCATGTGGATGCGAGCGGGACAATATCTCCAGAAAAGGTACGGTACTCTGCAGAACAGCGCTCTGAAGAATTGGGTAAATACGTTGACTTCGAACGGTGCTGCCCGGGCTTCATAGTCCCTGTTGTATGGCTAGAGGGTCTTCAGAGGGTTGGAGTATACGGACGTCGTACAAGGCAGTGACAGAAGCTTCACCTAAGGCCTTGGGGTAACGAAGAGCTAGGGCATTATATAAGCTAGAAGACGTTGGAAGCCAGTAGCTTCACTGAGGCGGAAGCCAGTAGCTTCTATGAAGCCGATAGCTTCACAGAAGACAGTCGCTTCACGGAAGCCAGTAGCTTCACGAAAGCCGATGGCTTCACGGAGGCGGTAGCAAGAAGCTTCACGGAAGCCGGTAGCTTCACGGAGGCCGAAGCCAGTAGCTTCACGGAAGCTGAAGCCAGTATCTTCACGGAAGTCATTATCCTCACGGAAGACGGAAGCTTCGTTGAAGGCATCGGTCCCCTCTTTGGTCGCATTGTAAATATTCGTAGCGACTCGATTATTTTAAGTTCCTAATAAAAAAGGCAGGCAGCCTGAGGATAATTATTAATAATATTGTACCTAATGAAATAGTTAGCCTTCCGAGGGCTTCGGAAGGCACATCGTGTGTTTGAGGTCGCGCACACAGCGCTCGGTGGCGGCCTCAGGAAGTCGGCCGCTCGCGCTACAGAAGCCAATTATTATTAAAAATCCAGTATGTAAAATTGTAAATATCTAGTTACAAGTACATGTACATTCTAAGCATCAAGGTATTTCTACCTAAGAACACAAACCACCCTAGATATATTTACAAATCAAATGAGCAAGCATGGGATTAATATGTATAGCGATTAGTTACATAATTTGAAGTTGGTTAAGAAAGTTATCTTTTCTAACTATACTGAGTCAAATAAATCTCTAATTGAAAACAAAAAGATCAATATGCTTCATTCTATCCATTGGGCTGGTTGTAAATAGCATTTAAGGGGCAAATTCCGCGTGGATGATAGGTTTGAAAATAATTATAACAATAGTAAGAAAAGTTATTTTCTCCCATTTAAGATATATATACATATTTGTGAACCGTTTGGCATAAATAATGGCATTAAGGTTCTCGGATGAGGATGGATGCAGGTCCGGTATGAAACGGACACGAACTGAGAGTTTAAGACAAGTTCTCTTTTTATCTTTTCGTTTGATCAGTCTTTCTTGAGACGCGTTTTCTCTTTGAGTTGGCTTCTGTTTCTGCAATTTCCGGTTGCTTTATCAATGGATGAATGCTTGCAGTGACCTTTTTAATAAACCTTAGAAGATTTTCAGATCACTCGGTCATATTGGAGAACGCGGATTCCGTTTCGATCACAGCTTCGTTCAGCTGGTTTCTGGCGATTACCTTATGAATGGAAGAGAAGTGACAAGGTTAAGCTGCAAAAGCAACATACAACTAAAACTAAAACTTATAATTATTTTGGAATTATTTATATGTC